>BQNB010057964.1:8373-33415 GCA_026074375.1 Tanacetum coccineum
GTAAATCACTTCAATCTTTTATGGCAGACCTTTGTTAACATCTATTCAACTAAAACCATATAATATGTCATTCTCCCTTTTCCAGAATTGCATACAACAGCATCATAGAATCCATTATTAATGGCCTTCTTATTCCACTAGCTAAAGTACTTATACCAATAGTAGACCAAGCCTCTAATGATACATTCATCAACTTAACACAAACTAGAAGTTTCAAAGTGAGTATCTATTGCTTCGATCATGTATGGGTATTTCCAAACTCTTTTTTTGTTTAAGGACTTTTCAACCTGTACACATGGAGGATGCGACGTTATTTCTTGGCAAAGGTTTGTGTGGGTCAATCGAGAATATAGTGATTTGTGAAGGACCTTTCTTTAGAGACTTACACTGATGAATTGCTTCTTTACCCCATTTGTCTTGGTGGTTTGAGTTTGTACTCGAAAAAAGTGGCTTCTTCCTGTGCTTTTGTGGCATCGAGGGCATAATCTTAGGTGCAACAAGACCACATCTTACGCGATAGTGACATGTGTAGTATGGATGATGATTATGTTTTGCTTTGGCTTGTCTATGTGATACAATTACAAGCTTTGATTTGATTTGTTTTACTAATAAGGACACCACCCCCCTCTAAAGCCCAACAAACACTGATGAGTGCCCTTTTAAGTGAAATGGGCAAGGATATGGAAGTTTACATTGACATGACTGTAAGACAGAAATTGGTTTTTTTTAATGTCTACGTGCACCCCATGCTCAGGATTTCCTACTAGCTATCTCTATACACGAGCTCGGTCAACATATGTCACAAGTGGAATAGCGCACTATCCTTAAGTATCGCCTCATGATTTCATAATTTCCGGTTGATGCGATAAGCCCTGTTTGCCGCAAGGCATATTTGGATTTCTTTGGGGAACATGCGGTATATTGTAAAAAGCTCCCAAGCTTCAAGTACTGACACAATATGGTTAGGGATGTTCTTTTTTACATATGTAGTCGTGGCGGGATCTCCGCCACGAAAGAATTACCTATGAATTTTTTGACTGACATGTCAGACGGAAGATCCACACTGAGACCGGTTGACGTTTTGGTTTTTAGATAGGTTGGAGGGAAACATGCATGCGTGGATCTGGCCGGGGTTTCTCCTCTTGTGGGGTTGAGTATTCGGGGTTTTACAATGAGTCAGTCTACTTTAATAGCCGCCTCATGCAAAGTGACAAAACACGAGAAAACATGCATTGAAAATCAACACATGTTTATTCCTTTCGCGTTTGATACATTTGGTTTCCTTGCATATGAGGCGGTAGAGTTACTAAATAGAGTTCAATGGGTTATGAACAGTAATGTTGTGACGCCTAAATCTATAAATATGATTTTCCATAAGAGTAGCTTTGCAATCCAAAAAAAGTAGTAGCACAGTTTGTTGCTCGTTTGGCTTTCACCACTAAGTAATAATAAGTTGTTATAACCAATCAAATAAAAAAATTACACTCTTAGCTTTCTTAGTAAAAATAACACTTATATGTCCTTATACACATGCAATGAGGTTGATTTATTAATGAGCTCAAACAATATCATAAATCTATAGGAATTGTTTGTTGTTTGTGACGATTTATTGTGATGATTTGTCATGGTCGCCAACGAAGGCAAGATTTTTGTGTCCTTTGGGTACATGCGTTGGATTGAGAGAGGGTTAGGGTGTCAGGCTTTGGTGGGGGGGGGGGGGGTGTTAGTTAGTAATGGTGGTTTTGGTGTTTGCGAGGGAGGGGAAGAAGAAGAGAGGGGGGGGGGGGGGGTGTGTGTGGTGTTGGGGAGTTGATTGGCCTAGGTGGTGTTAACTCCTTTTACATTAAGATTGGTTTGGGTTTGGGGTGGGCTTTGTTGGTTGGGTCTGAATTTAGAGTTATGGATATGTTTTTTGAAGGGGTAATAGGTGAGGTGGGTCAGGTACATACCGGGTTTGGTTGTGATGGAAGTGGTGTGGGGGGGTGTAGTAGATGGTTAGTTATGATTAGAATATGGGCTGCGGGGTAAACGCTGTCTGGTATTGATGTTGGGTGAGTGAGGCGGTAGCTTGGTGTTTGAGTTTACATTTCGGAGGGGTTGGGGGGGTGCGGGTGGGGGTACTTGTTGTATTATTTTGAAAGCGTCTGGGTGGTAAGTGGAGGGGAGTATGTGGTGTTTTTTCAGTTAATACTTGCCCCATTACACCGAACAATTAAGAAAAAATAAAAAAAAAAAAAAAACAAAAAAAATAGACTAAATATAAATATGTATCTAAGTAAAAAAAACAAAAAATAAAAAAACCAAAGCAAATAAACAAAAAATCTAGCTAAACGATTTAGGAGAAATTGAAAAGTAAAACAAATAATAAGAATGATCTTAAAAAAGAAATGAAAAAACATTCAAGTTAATTAACGATAGAATAAGCTGTGGTTTTGAATAATAAAGGTGGGTTAGATTTAGGCACAAAACAAACAGTACAACACAAAACAAAAAACCCACAACCAAAAAATACCAAACAACCAAAAAAAAAAACAAAAAAAAAAAAAAAAAACAAAAACCAAAAAAAACCAAAAAAACCAAAAAAACAAATAAAAAAAAAAAACAAAAAAACCAACCACCCAAACACCACCAAACACATACTGTTCAATAACACATCTTGAACAGAACTAAAAAATTTAGTAACAAACCCCCCATCATAACATCCGACACTCAAAATAATTGCAAAGGACAAAAGAAACCAAATGTAAAAACTAAATCAAAAACGCACAAGAAAAAGGAAAATAGGAGAAATAAATAAATGTGTTTGATTCCATTTCTCAATGCAAACCACCATGTAAAATTTCGGCAAAAACCCCCCCCCCAAGAAAAAATGTAAAATTTTGTGTAACAACTTATGCATAGACGGCGGCAATATTTAAAGTAGAATGACGCATTGTAAAAACCCAACCCGAATAACTCAACACCCAACAAAGAGGAAAAGAAACCAACCTACGGGCGCAGTACTGAGAATACCAAGCTATGCATGTTTCACCGATTTCCCAAATCAAAAAAAAACAAACCTATCTAAAAAACCAAAAACGTCCATACCCACTTATAGGTCTACAAAGAGAGACGTGGATCTTCAAGTCTGAAAACCTAGTACAAACAAACAAAACGAAATCAATTAAAATTATCACCATCAGGTTACATAATTCTTTCGTACAAGGCGAGACACACAACGAACAATACGCACCACGACTACCCAATTATGATAAAAAAAGAAACCATCAAACAAACTACATAACAAAAATATATTTATGTGTCCAAAAAGATACACTTGAATAGACTATGGGAGCCTTATTATACAAAAAAGATACCGCATGTTCCCAAAAAGATAAATACCAAAATAAATGCCTTGCGTCAAACAGGGCTTATCAGCAATTCCACCGGAAATAAATATATTGAGAAACAGAATCATGCGAGATCACACACAGATAACTTAAGGAAATACGTGCGCCATAGCATCACTTTAGAGAGTCCACTATAAGACTCCCACACAGATACAACAACAACCCACACCAAAAAAAAACGAGCTCCAGTGATATATAGAGATAGCTCAGGGGTCTAACCCCCCCCCCCCCCCCCCCCCCCCCCCCCACCCACCCCCCCAGATAGGGCAATCAACCCACCCCTCCTGAGCATGGGAAAGTGCCTCGTAGACATTAAAAATACCCCAATTTGTACTGTTTACAGTCATGTACAATGTAAACTAGCTAACATATCCGAGAGAAAAATATAATTTCAACTTAACAGGGCTATATCAGTGTTTAGTTGAGGCCTTTAGATAGGGGGTGGTGTCACTATATTTAGTTAAAACAAATCAAATCAAAGCTTGTAATTGTATCACATAGACAAGCCAAAGCAAAACATAAATCATCTATCCTACTAAATCATGTCACAAAATTTATCGACGTAAGACATAGAGAGGTCCTTAAATGTAACAATGCACCTATGATTATGCCCTCAAAGATGCCCAAAGAAGCACAGGAAGAGAAGAAAGAAGCCACTTTTTCGAGTCAAACTCAAACCCACCAAGAATCTGGGGTAAAGATGCAATTCATCTGTGTAAGTCTCATAAGAAAAGGTCCAGAGATAACAAATTCTCAATTCTATTTTCGATTGACACCACACAAACCTTTGTCCATGGTAATTAACGTCGCATCACACCTCATCGTAGTACAGGTTTGGCTTGAAATAAAAGTCCTTATAAATCAAACCAAAAAAGATGTTATGAGAATACCATACTATAAGATCGATAAAACAAGCATAGATACTCAACTTTGAACTATTAGTTTGTGTTAAGTTGATGAATGTTATCATTGAGTGCTTGGTAACTACTATTGGTATAAGTCACTTTTAGCTAGTAGAATAAGGTGGTCCCACATTAATAATGGATTCTTTGATGATGTTGTATGCCCAATTCTGGCGAAAAGGGAAGGTGAAGAACAGAGGATATGACGAGAATGTCATATTATATTGGTATTTAGATTGAATTAGATGTTAACAAAGGTATGCCATAAAAGAGTTGAAGTGATTTACAAAGAATCGAATAAGTCACATTACCTCTCAAGAGTAGAGCAACTCACAAAGTTAAATATGTGCAGGTTTGAATACTCATGTAAGTCAGCTATATGTGCAGGAACAGTAAGGTGTTTGGTCGCAATAATGAATTGTAAGGAATAGCGGTGAATGGGTTATGTTCTATAGGGATCAACATCAGAATGGCAATGAAAAGATTAATCCCCCCTCCCCCCCCCCCCCCGAATATGAATGGAAAGGAAAACAAGAGTGGTTTTGTAGAAGTGGAATATAAAATAAAGGGTTTTAGCCGTACAATAGCAACGTACTTTCGGTTTTGTTCCATGTTGGTACGTGAACTTTTTTTTGTTCCACTTAATGTAACGAACTTTCAAGTTTCGTGTTAATTTGCACCGTAAAACTTGTTTTACCGGAATGAGCTACATTTATGGTCCACTTAACGGAACATTAGAAAAAGTTCACGTACCAAAACGGAACATTAGAAAAAGTTCACGTACAAAAACAGAACATTAGAAAAAAGTTCACGTACCAAAACGAAATATTAGAAAAAGTTCACGTATCAAAATGGAACATTAGAAAGTTCGTTAAGTTGGTGAAAATTAACACAAAACTTTTTTCCCGGTTGCCGGTCAAGTTGGTGAAAATTAACACAAAACTTGAAAGTTCGTTACATTAAGTGGAACAAAAAAAAGTTCACGTACCAACATGGAACAAAACCGAAAGTACGTTGCTATTGTACGACTAAAACCCTAAAATAAAAGATAATAGTCACTATGAAATACAACAAAGTAGGTTCTATGCAGTGACTGGTAATTAGAGAAGAATGGGATTTAGAAATTTTCAAAATGGACCTAATGCTCAGTACAAACAAGCTCAGAGGAAGATGAAAGGAATAGCAATGTGATTAAGCAACAGGGAGGGAAGCAATATGAGAAAATAAAGGAAAATGAATCTTATACTAATAGTCAAAAGAAGAATAAGCAGAACAAGAGCAGAGAGAAGAATGATTGTCTTTCTAAAAAGGTGTGGTCTATGAAAGATGATATCTTACAAGCTATGAGGAGGAGTGCTAATAAGTTTTCTGTTCTTGAAGTTGTTTTTAAAGATGGTATGCATGATTGGCAAGAACTCAAGAATAAACAAGAAGTGGATGAATTTTTTAAACAAGAAAGTAATGCCACCTTTTGAGGTATCTAATGAGTGGAATCATGCTATGTTGAACTATTTTAAGAATAAATGGGAAGAAAGGCAGGGTAATAAAAGATTGTGGATGTGGCTAAAGGAATAGAGCAGGATGTTTTAAAGGAGGCTCATGGAATTGCTAAAACCATGACTGCTGATTTGGTTGAAGGTTTAGTAGAGGAGATTTTGTTTGATTGACTATAATGAAGATTGCAGCCTGGAATATAAGGGAGTTGAATCAAAGGGATAGACAGATCAAAGTTATAAAATTAAGGAAGGAGGAAAAGCTTGATGTTTGTGCTGTATTGGAATCTTACTTGAAAGCAAAAAAACTACACAAAACTTGTATTAAAGTGTTTGGTTACTGGGAGTGGGCTTCAAACAATGATCATAGTAAGAGTGGTTGTCAAATTATTATTGGTTGGAATGGTGTTGAGGTGAATGTAATGATTTTAGGAATGTCTGCTCAACCCTTTCTATTCCTTATTAAACACAAACAAACTAGTGTGAAAGTGTATTGTACATTTGTGCATGCAAAGAATAGAGGTATAGATAGAAGGGAGTTATGGAATGATTTAAGAATGCATAAGCAGATCATAAATGGGAGCTCTTGGGTGGTAATGAGGGATACGAATGTCACCTTGAAAACTAGTAAGCATACAATGGGTGGGTCTTCTATGACTACTAATATGGAGGAGTTTGAGAAGTGTGTTAATGACATTGAAGTTACTGATCTATGTAGTAGTGGAATGTTTTTCACATGGTCAAAGAATCTAAAAAGTGTTGTCTCTGAGTAATGAAAAAACTGGATAGAATTATGGTGAATGAAGAGCTCCTTAATAAGTTCAAGAATACTCATGCTATGTTCTTCCATATATGACTTCTGATCATTCTCCTGGTATGATTGTTTTTCCTTATGAAGTGGTACGAAGGAAGAAATCTTTCAAAATTTTAAACTATATTAGTGATAAGCCTGAATTCCTTCAGGCTGTTATTGATGGGTGAAATAAGGAGATATATGCGTGTGAAATGTTTAAACTAGTTAAGAAACTAAAATCATTAAAATCTATCATGAATGATCTAAACTGGAAAAATGGAAATATTTTTGAAAAAGTAAAGAAGTTGAGGGAGGATGTAAAGGATAAACAAAAAAAGCTTAATGTTGATGTTCATAATAGCTCTTTAAAAGAAGATATGGTGAAGACTTTAAATGAGTACAATGAAGCTACTAGTGATGAGGAAAATATACTGTCTCAAAAAGCAAAAATTGAATGGTTAAGTTTAAGGGATCAAAATACTGCCTTTTTTTTTACAGAATAGTCAAAGGTAGAATTAATAAGAATAAAATTAAAGCTGTCTGTGATGAAGTGGGAAACATAAACGAGGTTACATAAATTGCTGAACAATTTGTTAATCACTTCAATATGTATTTGGGAACTGATTTGGCTGTCCGTCATTTAGATTTAAGCACTTAATTATTTACAAAAACTTGGTAATTGGATGATTAGAGAGGTAACCAATAAAGAGATTAAAGAAGCAATGTTTAGCATTGGAGATAATAAAGCACCTAGGCATGATGGATTTACTTCAAGTTTTTTCAAAAAATCTTAAAATATAGTGGGTGTGGATGTATGCAGTGCAATCAGAGAATTCTTTAGCAATGGGAAGATGCTTGGGGAGATTAGTGCTACTGTGATTTCACTGGTCCAAAAACTTTCTACTCCTAGTAAAGTATCTTATTTCAGGTCAATCCCTTGTTGTAATGTCATTTATAAGTGTTTGAGTAAAGTTTTGACAAACAAAATAAAAGATGCATTGAAGAAGCTTGTTAATGAAAATCATAGTACATTTATGCCAGGGAGACATATTCAAGATAATATAATGCTTTCTCAAGAACTCTTGAAGGGTTTAAATCAGAAGTTGGGGGCTAAAAGGGTTGCTTTAAAGATTGATATCCAAAAAGCATATGATATAGTCAATTGGAAATTTTTGAAGGCATGTTTAGTGCAATTAGGATTTCATGGTCTTATGGTTTAGTAGATTATGAAGTGTGTTACTAATGCTCAATATTCCATTAATGTGAATGGTGAAAATCATGGATACTTTAAAGGTGGCAGAGGTATAAGACAAGGTGACCCAATTTTACCTTATCTCTTTACCTTGGTGATGGAAGTCTTCACATTAATGATGGAGAGACAAGTCAAGAGACATCCTGAATTTAAATTCCATAAAGTTGTAAAGGGATAAGACTAACTCACTTATGCTTTGTAGATGATCTGCTTGTATTTTGTAATGGGGATGCACAATCTGTTAAAGTGTTGAAATGGGCTCTTGATGAGTTAAGTAAGACCTCATGTTTGCTCCCTAATCCTAATAAAAGTACCATCTTCTTTGGTAGCTGTAAAGAGAATGACAAAGCTGATATTTTAGCCATTATGCCTTTTGGTGTAGGGAAACTACCTGTGAAGAATTTAGGAGTCCCTTTAGTTACCAGGAGTTTGAAGGCTAAACAATGTAAAAGTTTGGTGGATAAAGTGGTTAAAAGGGTAAATGACTAGAGAAATAAAGGTTTATCTTTTGCTGGAAGGTTACGGTTGATCACTGCTGTTCTACCTTCTATTCAAGTATATTGGTCCTCTGTATTTCTCTTACATAAATCAGTAATAAAGGATATAAACAAAATGCTTAAAGGTTTCTTATGGTGCCAGGGTAAGCTTACTAAAGGTAAAGCAAAAATAGCATGGGCTAATGTATGCAAGCCTAAGAAAGGAGGGGGTTTGGGGGTGAAAGATCTGAATATTTGAAATAAAGCAATGTTACCCAAACACATTTGGAATATTGAAGTTAAAAAAGACACTTTAAAGGTAAGATCGGTTCATTTAGTAAGGCTTGAGAATAAAAGTATTTGGATTGTGCAACTCAATAACAATGATAGTTGGTGCTAGAAGAGTTTGTTAAGTATCAAAGATTTAATGGTCTAGCATTTGGTATTTAAGATAGGTGATGGTTCAAATACTTCATTGTGGTTTGATAACTAGAATGAAATTGGCCCTTGATTAATCATGTGTCTTACAAAAGCATTTATGAAGTCAGAATTGATTTAGGAACTACTGTTAGCAAGATGATCAACAATGGTAATTGGAATTGGCCTAAAGATTGGAATGATAAATTTCAAGTTGTGATCAATATGAATGTTCCTAGAATTACTGAGGGTGTAAAGGAAAAGTTGCTTGGAAAAACTCAAAAGGTAAGGAAGTGCAATTTTCTATAAGGAGTGTTTGGGAAGATATGAGGGTGGAATCAGCAAGTGTGCCTTGGTATAATTTGGTCTGGTTCTCACAGTGTATACCTAGACATGCCTTTATATTATGGGTGGATATTCAAAGAAGATTGATTACTTAATATACGCTAATGAGATGGCAACCCAATAATGTGATGAAATGCCTTTTATGTGACTCTACATCTGATTCTCACAACCATCTATTGTTCATGTGATTTCTCAAAGAGAGTGTGGGAAAAAGTTAAGGTAAAGATGAATATGTACAACTTACCAACTGAATAGGATGACATTGTAGATCATTTTGGTCAAATGGTATGTAATCGTTCTGTTTAGAATGTGGTCAGGAGATAGTGTTTGGGTGCAATATTTTACTTCATCTGGCAGGAGAGGAACGCTAGACTTTTTAGGAATGAGAAAAGAATTTGTGACTGCTTAATAGGAATAATTGAAGACCAAATAAGAATAAGGCTTATGAGTTTAGTGGTAAAGAGTTCTCAAGCTATTAAAGAGGTTGAGAATATGTGAGATATCAAATTTTTGAAAAATCTCCTTGATTTCTATGTTGTGTTAAAGGATTAGGTGTTGTTTAAGGATAATTTGATTTAAGATGTCATTCTGTATTGAGGCTAAAAAAAGATAGGATTACCCGTGTTCCTAAAAGGGTGTTTAAATCCTGGTTTTACAACTAAAGAAGTATAGCAGGATTGTTCTTTCAGTCTATATAAGGTTTAATACCTTATTTCTTAACATTAAATCCTTAATTGTTGGGGACTTCAAAGCTTATTACATCAGATGGCCTTGTACTTTAATGCTTTTGTATCCAAAAAGCCTTTGACTTTAATTAAAACAGTTTGGCCTTGTGAGGAAACTGTTTTGTTTGATGGTTAAAGTGTGCTATTA
Source organism: Tanacetum coccineum (assembly GCA_026074375.1). Lineage (NCBI taxonomy): Eukaryota > Viridiplantae > Streptophyta > Magnoliopsida > Asterales > Asteraceae > Tanacetum > Tanacetum coccineum. Next base: position 18,314 of record BQNB010057964.1, read on the forward strand.
TATTTCAGAAGTATTAAGAGGTAGGTTTCATGATGTGGAGGGCAAATAAGCTTGGTGGGTAGTGCCTGCTAGGAATAGAGAGTCATGAAATATGGGGCTTCTTGGTCCTAACATTGCACTACTAAAGGAGGATAGATTGGTTTCCTTTTTAGGGTGTGTGTTCCCTGGTTGATGATGTCTGGTCCTCTTTCCTTTTTAGCTATGATAGTGAGGATGTAGCTACTGTCATAGTTTTGAGAAGGAAATGTCCATGAAATGCAGTCAGTTGAGTATAGCCCCTATTAGTATAGTAATGGTACTATAATCTTCATGATGAGGCCTGGATAAATAACATCTTAGAACAATGTGGTTGTAGGTTGAATGGTCTTGGATGGTTTTTTGTTGAGGAAATTTAGTCATGGGATTATAGTGGGTGATGAACATTCTGGTTGTAGTATTGATTGGAATGATTTTCAAGTTTTCAGTGGCATCAGACCTATGTTGTTAGTATCATCAGAGTTATAGTATAGTTGTACCCGATATGGGTTAGTTTGAATGTTGATTTTTGTCTAGTTCGTATTATGGTATTGGGCATGTCCTTACCACTTTTTTTATTGATTGTAAAATGTTGGTTGTTGTTTAATATATGTTCACCGTTTCACCGAAAAAAATAGAAGCTCACTTTGCGGGTCATGCAACTGTGGAAGAAGACTCATCAAATTAACAACATTTACGGCTCTCCTCATAGCCGCGAATGAGTTTGTTGAAAAAATAAAACTAATAAATTAAAATATTACAAGAGTGAAAGATATATTGCTATAACTTATTTACAATTTCCTTTCAAAAAGAGTAACTTATTTACAATTAAAATCTTGCAGATACCACTCTATTACAAAGTTATAGCATAAAAGATGCAAATCGACCACAAATACGGTATATGATCCGAAAGACACGCGCCTTCGGACACGCGTCTGAGCAACAATTTTGACTGATAAGCGACTAGGTGGTGTGGCAAGAGCCACATATCAAAGGCAAGCTCTCTCTTATCATATATTTCTTTTACCCAACGGTTTCTTCCAAGGATTGGACATGCATTGACTTACCCGGGTATTGCGGGATGTTGTCCCACACGTGAACATCCCATGTAGCACCTAAACTAAGCATAGCTCGGCTCGCTATTTCCCTATGTTGTCAGGTACAATGACTAAGGTGGTAAAAGTACACTAAACTCATTTGTTTTTTCATAACTCATTTATTGCTCATTTACTCCCACATTTATTACCCAGCCGTTCAGCCTTAACCTATACTTAATCTCACGTCATAACTTGGTCTTGAGATCGAACCCTAGGTGAGACTAACGCGGTCTTTCTATTATGTCACGTCATTCGCCACATCCAAAGGAATCTACACACCTCGAACAGAGGGAGCACTTTATGGCTTTTACAAATTGGCGCCATCTATAGGACCCTTATTCAATTTAAACAGGTTTAAGAATGACAGATCCTACTCCAGATCCAGCGTAACAAACCCCCAACACCTCACAGGCTCAAGCAATTAGTTTTGAGGGAGCGGGGAGGATGGCATAAACCCGCCCGACACACAGAGCCTTATAAAGGGTCTGCCCTTAAGGTCATGTTAATGGAACATAACAGAAAAAATAAGTTTACATGCCCATTACGTTTAGACTTTAGTGATGCCATTTTGACACGGAGGAAGGGAATTCAAAACAAAATCTTGTAAATGGTAACACAACTGGAGGACGCACATCGAAGAACGATGATCTTTGGAAACCTTTCAAATAGGCCCTAAGGTCACCATTCATGAGAAGAATCATCGAATTCTCAGCCTCAAGACACAAAATGCCCACCAATTTAAAAATATATGACAGATTGACGAATCTATATGATCACATTAGTAGGTTCATCGGAGCACCAAACTTGGAAGAATGGCTAACACAATTGTGGTACAAAGTGTTTCAACAAACATTGGATGAGGCAGTCAAGTATGGTTCAACTGACTTCCCTTGGGGTGTATAGATGAATGGGTTAAGCTTCACATAAGGTTCATGACAAGATTTGCTCTATTAAGAAGATGCTTCAAGGAACCAATGAAGATTACAAAGATCACTAGAAGGGCGAATGAGACACTCCCGAACTTCAAAGAGTGAAGGTGATCTAGCATTACATTTAGTTAAGTTGGTGTAGTATTAGTGTGGACTATTTTGGTTGCCAGCCCAATCCAACATCGGTAGAATAAGTAAACTGAAGATGTATTTCACACTTATAAATACCCCTCTCATTGTAATTGTAAACTTGGATCTAGGTGTGTGTGTTTTGTACCCGTGCAGTTTAGCACGGGTCATGCGGTTTGGCATAATCGTGCAGTTTGGCACGATCGTGCAATTTGGCACGATCGTGTTGTTTGGCATGAGCTTGAGCAGTTTAGCTCAGAGCTTAATAATATCTCTCTGGTTTGATCTCGTGGACTGCCACGACTATCCTAGTCGTGGATGCCACGTTATATCTTATGTCTATTATATTCCGCATTTACTTTTCGTAAGCCTTGTTTGTATTCTTTGTTTGTTTGACCGGTATATGTAGGAGCTATATACCATACAGAGGTCTGTACAAAGGTGTGTGCAGGTGAGATATACCCTAACAAAGTGGTATCAAAGCCAGGCTACGATAAACAATGGCAGGCATGGTGGGTAGTGGGGGGGGGGGGGTGGGGTGTGTGGTGGTGTGGAAGAAATATATGAGGGGGGGTGATGTGGTTGCGGTGTGGATGGTGGAATGGATAGCGGGGGGGTTTGATGGGATGATGGCTGGTAAAATTGGGTATGGGGTAGGGAAGGGGGCTGGGGCGGTGGGGGGTGAGGGTGGGGGGCGGGGGCCGGCGTGTGGGGGGTGGGGGGGGGAGAGGGGGGGGGGAGGGGGGGAGGAGAGGGCGGGGGGGGTTTGGGGGGTGGGGACGGGGGGGTGGTGTTCGGGGTGGGTGCCAGGGGGGGGGGCAGGGGGGGGGGGGGGGGCTAGGGGGGGGGGGGGGGGGAGGGGGCGGGGTGGGGGGTCGGGGGGGTAGGTGGGGGTGGGTAGTGACGGGGTTGTGGGGTGGGCAGTTGGGTGGTGTTAGGGTGAAAAGGGGGTGGGGCGTAGGGGAGGGGAGGGAGGGGGCGGGGGGGGTCGGGGGGAGGGGGGGTCGAGGGCGTGGGGGGGGGGCTAAGGGGAGGGGGGGGGGGCGGGGTGGAGGGAAGGGGGGGGGAGGGGGGGGTGGGGTCAACTTGTAGGGGGGCGAATGGGCGGGGACTGTGGAGGGGGTGGAGGGAGGGGGGGGATGGTCGGGGTTGTGTGGGGAGGGGGGGGGGTAGGGATATGTGGGCGAGGAGGGGGGGGGGTTGGAGGTTCTTGAGGGGGGTTGCTTTTTTGGTCGGGGGGTTAGTTTGACGTTTTTGTTGGGTTTATGTTAAGGGGTTGGGTGGGGTTAGGTTGGTGTGTGGGGGTTGAGGGGGGGCGGGTGTGTGTGGCTTGTTGGGGGGGGGGGGGGGAGCGCGGGGTGACTAGAGAGTGGGGGGTTGTGGGGTTGAATGGGTGGCGTGTGGGCGGGGGGGGGGGAGACTCGGTGTGCGGCGGTTAGGGTGGGGGTAGGGTGGGGGGGGGGGGGTGTGAGGGGGGGGGTGGGGTGTTTTTGAGGGATGGGGGGGGGGGGGGGTGGGGGTAGTGGTGAGGGTGTGTTGGGTCGGCTGGCGTGGTGGGTGCGTTTAACGATGTGTGGTAGTGAGTGTGTGATGTGGTGCGTTGTCGTGTGTTGGAATGTTGCTAAGTGGTGGCTAGTGGAGGAGCTGCTGAGGTGGAGGTGGAGCCTCAGTGATAGACGCTATAATTTTTGGTTGGAGCTATTAAGTGGGTGGTGCGACTTGGAGGTGCGGTGTAGTGTGTGTGTGGTGGGTGGAAGCTTGATGAAGGTGAGTGTTGTTGTGTTTGGTGGGTGTAGTTGTGGGGGGGGGTGATGGGGAGTTGGGGTGAGTGTGGTGTGGTTTGCATGTGTGAGGCGTAGGGTGAGTGGTATGTGTGGGGGGTGTTGGGTGGTGTTTTGGGGTGTGGTGGTGTTGTGTGGGGCGGAGTGGGTCGATGGTGTGGTGGTTGATTTGTGGTGTTTTGTAGTTGGTGAGTTGAGTTTGTGTGCTGTGGGGTGGGGGGGTGGAGTGTTGAGAGTGTCTGTGCTGTTGAGGTCGTGTGGTTGTGTGTTTTGGCTTGGGTGTTCTTTCTGTGGTTAGTTTTGTTGGATGTGTGGAGTTTGTTTGTTGTTGTACCTCATTATCATGTGGGTCTGGTTTTGCTGATTTTTGGTAAACTTTAGAGGTGAGTGTTGTATTTGTATTTGTCGTGATTCTTTTTTCGTTAAGGTGGTTTTTTGCTTTGGTTGCATGTGCTTGCCATGCCCCCGGATGCGATATGGGTTTGTGTGTTGTGAGTTAAGATGTTTATATGTGTAGTAATGTGTTATGTGTTTTTAGTGAGATTTGAGATTGTTGTGGTGGTGAGGATTTTTATGGATTCATTTTTTTTATCTCACCATTTTGTGTGAGGGGCATTTATTTTCATGGTGGATGTGATTTGAATTTATTGATGTGGAGAGGGGGAGAGGTTTTGATTTGATTTTGGTGGGAGATTATTATGTATATGTGAATAGATGTGTAGAGATGTGAATATAGTGTGTGCAGATTCGGGGGTGGTCCAAATCCCGGGCGTGAGCGTTCGTGAGTGATGTGTAGTTCTGGTGTTTAGGTGCACATTGAGGTAACCCCCAGATCGCACGGAGCGTGTTGTGTTGTGAGAAGCAGAAGCAACAGTGGAAGGGCACTTGGACTCGATTCTCAAAGGTGATACTTAAAATGTAAGATGTTCAAACAATGTAATAGCATGTGTATTAGTATGCGGCAGGGTTTTGTGCTGCGTGCGGTTTCTTTACGGTGGCCTTTAGCAGTTGGTTACATCTTGTATGCATAGACAAACGGAAAAAAGAGCATAGAGGAAGGGTCTAGTAAAAATGGAGTAAAAGGGGTTACTTTTTGGTTTGGAAAGTAAACGGACCGGTTTTTGTTTTTGGTTCGTTTGTGTTGTTTTTTTTTTTTTTGAATTTATTATTTGTCTAGAATTGAGAATTTGATATTTACGGTTTCGATGAGTAGAGTTAGATTATAAACATGTACAAGAGAGATAGCAGCGAATAGAAACTTGTTTGTTGGACTAAAAACTAAGAAAGTCAAACAAGATAAATTTGAAGTACAATAGAGGAGAAGATGCTAATTAAGATTACCATAATGTGTTGATGCTTGATAAGACAGTCATTTTCATTTATTTCTTCTTTTGTGACTCTTAGTATCCATGAGAGTCTTCGAGTATCAACTTCTATTGGTTTATCATATGTTTTGTATTCATGTACCGAAATCTTAGACTCTTCTTGACTTCTTCAACTACTATTTCTCTCTTGCTCACCCTTAACTATTTATTACCGTTTTCTTCCTTTGTTGTTTTTTGTTAAACTTTTTTTCTTTACTCAAAACAACTGGTGGCTGGAACAGCGTTATGCCATACTATCCTTTTTTATTTTAACACATCGATCCTTTGTCTTGGTTTTTGACCCCTGGTTTTTTGTCTCTTCATCACGTTTAGTCTTCTTACTCTTCTGTAGGTAATTAGGATCTTTCGCTTTTGGATTGGCTTTCCTTGTGCGTTGTTGCTTACAACTTAGTGTCGCAACTGGTGCAAAATAAAGGCTTGCTTGCCTGTTGTTTGCTCATATCATTGTCTTTGCTTTGCACTGGGCATGATAGCTTATTCTTCTTTGTCTTTATATCAATGAGCTTCGACTCATCAACTTCTATTGGTTTATCTGGTTTTATATTCAAACCGAAATCTTTCATCTTCTTCTTCTTCAACTATTATTTCTCCTTCTCACCCGTATGTCTAGTGATTGCAATAGTCTTTTTCATGTAATCTTTTCTGAACACTTTGCTACTGTTCCACTCGGCCATGAACTTGTCCCCGCCAGTCTTGTCTGAAAACTACTCTGAGTTGTTACATTCATCATTCACTGATGGTTCTACTAGGATTTGGATTGCAACAGATGGTGTTCGAGTCAACTTATGACTAGCACCAATCCCAAATCCCAGATCCTTCACAAATTCAAAACACATTCTAAACCCTAACCCAGTCTCATGCTAAAACTGCATCGGGGTTTGATCAGAGGTAATTCAAAGCAAGTATTTTTTTTTCCTTTTGTAATAATATTCAGTTTTGATAATACTTATTCAGTATTTTCAAAATCAGATGTAGCATATCAAAACCAATTGATTTCCAAATTGAATAAATGTGTTTGTTTCTTAGTTACAGGGTTTATGACGGTTGGCCGGATGATTATGATGATGATGGCTAATTGAAGAAGACTATTTATGTTCTCGATTGATTTATGGTAATTTTTATAGTTTCTTTGTCCATTATGCTTCATTTTCAGACTTAAGGAATTAACGAATTAACGAGGGTGTTGTATGCACACCACGTGTTTGATGAAATGTGTGTGAAGCTAACTTTGTTATTAATCGAGTTTTTTTATTTGTTTTAGGGTGGCGATATGACTTAGTGAACCTGATCTGGAGCAGATTAATTTATGAAGCAAATCACAACTGCAATAGCAGGTAATCATTTTTATGATAATTAACTGATTTGTATATGAACCTGAAATTGTACTATATGTATATCCATCCATCAGATGAAGATGGTATCACAAAATTAGCCCACTTATAGCCTTGATGACGTTTTGCCATCATCATGTTCATCATTATTTCAATTCTCATTCCGTTTTTATCTTTTATAATGAATAAATGAATACTCCATTTTTGAGTTATTAAATTGTGTTAAAGCGTATGTAAATTCGTGAAACGCTTATGTTGATTGATTTTTTTTGGATGTGCTGGTTCTTTCAGATTATTGACACTTGTTTTTCAGGTTGTCAATTTAGGGGACATCGTATTGGCAACCAGGTAAGAAGAAGTTCAAAAAATTGTGTATGAGTTAATGTAGGTTAGATTTTTTGGTATTGGTTGTTACTATTTCTCAAAATAATTCATTGTGCATAGATGATGATTATTTACTTGTGGAAAATTATAAAACTACGATGTTGCAGTTCTCTTTACCTCCATGGTCCACAAGTTCTTTTTTTTTGTTTTGTACTGTCAACTATACTCTGAGTTGTTACATTCATCATTCACCTCATGGTTTCTACTAGGATTTGGATTGCAAACAGATTGGTGTCCTGAGTCAACTTAAATGATATGCATCAAAGATTACTTTTTACATTTATGTGATGAATCATGGAGGTCTCTTGTCACTAATGTAAGCGCTACAATATGTGGACAATTTGTGTTTTTCAGTTTTGTCATTAATTTGAAAAAGGTAAATCGTTGTCTGCCATAATACTTAGTTAGATCGTTTTATTATTTAACCTTTTAACACTTATTTTATCGTTGTTACATAGGGTGTTGCTCATTCTCTTGGCGATAACAAGGCCAAAATACACTAAAGGGCGATAACATATGAATTTGATTAAAGGGTTTGTTCAAGTGTTTTGTAATCTTTCAACTCTTATTTTCATCTCTCATTCAGCTTTTTAAGTTTTACTCAATAATATAATCGTCATACATCATGTGGTTCTTTAAACTACCCTTGTGTTGGCTAGAAGAAACCAACTTTGTGTTATTGATGTTTTTACCGCTATTCTATTAATACCGGACGATTAAACTATATCATATACTTGTGGTGGTTGCTTATTGTCTTAATAGGCTTAGTGACGGGGTTCCCACTATTCTATTGATAAAAGGAATTAGATAATGACTTGACTTTAGTTAGTTGTTTATGTGTGTATTCACTATAGGGGTGTTTGGGATTGATTATTGAGTATAGATTATGAGTTTTAAAAATGGATAACATATAATCAGCTGTTAGAAAACGTGGTTCATAAATTTAGTGTTTGGATTTGATTATGTTATATGAAAACACAATAATCAGATAATATTTTTAAGTGTTTGGCAAATTAGATTATTAAATGATCAAATGGGTAAAATGACAAAAATAGACATTTTTATATAATGATATATAATATAAATTTTACATATAGCAGTGTATTATTTTTTACCAAAATCATATTAGAATTTATTTTTTAAGATAACAATATAACATTTATATTAGCAGATACTACTACTTTTTTTATTGATAGCATATTCGTGTAATGGGCTTAATAAGTGATAAAAAAACATCTATAGTATTCGATGTTGGGCTCAGAAAAAGAAAATTCAAGACACAAAGTTGAAATTATAGGGTATTATATACTACAATAGTAACCTACCCATTTTCTATCTGTCCCTTAAAGCCTTTCTTCTTCTTACCTACCATACGTTTCTTTACTCTCCGTCTCCAGTGATTATCATCGCTATTATAGCATCTGTATTTATCATATTATAATGCCAGAGTCGAACTTGTGAAGATAAAGCAAGTAATAAATTATATAAGATAACAATTGATAAGGGCATGTTCGTAATCCTGAAAAAGTGCGTCTTCGAGGAGTAGGTTGGAGGTTGCTGCTGCAAAACTGCGTTTTGGAAAGCTCATAACGCAGAAAAGTTATTATCTAATCTTTTTTACCAAACACTAAAAGTAGCTTATTTGCGATTTACAAACGTGTTAATCAAATAATCTGTGTCAAACCGTAATACCAAACACCCCCTTAGTTACATGTTCCCCCACTCGGTTTCACTTTTTCTCAAGTGAGTTTCTTTATTTCTAAATGTTGTTTTATTAATGTGTATTATGGTAGTTAGATGGATACAAAAAGCACGTTGACAAGTAATTTGTGTGCTCTTGCGACCTCAGTAATTACTAATTTGTTGTTTCATTAAATTTCCTATACAATTTTTAATCATCATTAATGTGTGAAGGATTTTTTCCAATCTCAAGATGTATTATTTTTTGTTCGAAAAACATCGTATTGACTAAAGTAAATGCCAGTTATAAAGGATATGCTAGGTATGACATGCTAAGTTGACTGTTCCTATGTATTGTCAAAGTTTATTGTTCCCTTTCGCCCCTAAAGGAAAGCGATATTCAATGGGGGCCCCTCGATGATTAAATGTGAACATTAAATGTGCTATGAGTCTTGCCGGACTAAAATTGATATGATCAATTAAGCAGTCTCATAAAGTTAAATAATCTAAAATCGAGAAACATAATGTTGAACCTAGAGATTGATTAAAATCCATGTCTCAGTTCACAAGAAACTATACAACAAGCAAAGAATATTTGAATCACTTACAAAGGGGCTGTCCAAAATATGATTCGGAGTTCAGCAGTTGCATTGGATGGCACTCTCTGCTTAGTTGGGACAGACTTTGACCAAGTTAGTTGATGACTTGTCCAAGTGGGAGACTTGATTGGATAGTATGTCCACAAGTTCAAAACAAATTGGTAAAGACTGTCCGTCAAAAGTAGATTCCTTTTTGGTCCGCCTCTCAGTGAACCGTTAAGAGAAATTATAAAGAAGAATGTTTTGCGGTTAAAACACATAAAGAGGATAATGGAGAGTTTGGGTCAATCCCACAAAATTCGCCCAAAAGGAGGTAACCCAACCTTCCTCTTTGGGTATAAAAGAATGGATACTTTCACTTCTAAGTACACATTCCCTCATTCTCATTTCCTACTCCTTATAAGAGTCTTTCGTGTATCGGGACTTTAGGATTTCGAATTTTTTTCTCTTTGGTTTGTGGGTGTGAGCTATTAGAGGTACTCTCGTTTGGGTACTTGCCTCCAAGTTGGACCAAGGTGGTCCGCAATTACAAGGAGTGGCTATTGTGTTTTCTCTCATTTAAGCCATATAAAAACACATATTTTGATCTTTAATAAGACCCCGTAATTTTTAAATAGCATTTATGAGTATGTATTTTTTTAATACATTTTTGTTAATAACTTTATTTAAAACTTTGTCTAATAAATTTCAACGTGATAAAAATAATTTTGAGTTATATATCATGTCAACAATATAAATAAGGAAAGGCATTTCAATTATAATAACAAACTTTGAAAATTTTTCAATATATATGAATCAAATCATTTATTAGGGTTGATTTAAAAAGATAGAGACAAATTGGTTGCTTATTTTTAGGAAGAATGCACAGAGTTATTGCTCTAGAGGAATTGTAACTGATTGTGGTCATGCGTGTAGAGAAAGAATGATTTTGAAAAGAGATTTCAAATTATTTATGGAAGGTTTTTATGACATTAAGCATACATTAATGAGATCGTTTGAAAATGTGCTTGTGAAGGTTATCATGTTTGTTTGTCAATGTTGCTGTATTAATTTTAAAAAAAGGTGCATTGATATATTGTACAAAAGTGGCATCTAAAATCCTTTCCGATTTATGTTCAATTTGTAATGAAATTCGCGAGATTATAAGTTAATTTTGGTAACAGTTTGACTAATTTTTTCTAGTATATGATGACTGATATAAATTATTTTGACCGAGATAAATAACAATTACTTTGACTACTATGAATTAGTTTAACAATTACTTTGACTACTATGAATTGTGTGTGGCTGTTGAATCGTGAATCGATAGATTGATCATCTTGGTTGTTTGCATTAAAGTTAATTAATAAGAAGGATGGACAACAGATGGATGGAAACAGAGGAAGAAGAAGAATTCGCATATGTATTTGAAGGAGAAGGAGAAGATATAATGGAATCCGAACGAGAAGATATAATGGAATCCCAAGAAGAAGAAGAAGAAGAAGATATAATGGAATCCGAAGAAGAAGAAGATATAATGGAATCCGAAGAAGAAGAAGATATAATGGAATCCGAAGAAGAAGATATAATGGAATCCGAAGAAGAAGAAGATATAATGGAATCCGAAGAAGAAGAAGATATAATGGAATCTGAAGAAGAAGAAGATATAATGGAATCCGAAGAAGAAGAAGATATAATGGAATCCGAAGAAGAAGATATAATGGAATCCGAAGAAGAAGAAGATATAATGGAATCCGAAGAAGAAGAAGATATAATGGAATAAGAAGATATAATGGAATCCGAAGAAGAAGAATCCGAAGAAGAAGAAGATGAAGAGGAAGCTGAACAACTGGAGGAGATGAGGCCACCAGTGGTGACCAGCTGGATGGGTCCAGATGGTATTACAGTTCATGGTATAATCTGCAAAAATGATGGTATCATTCGTTTAAAGAATCGATGTCAATTGGATGATTGCCTAATTTGTTATAAACCTTCCACTACTCATGGAAAACACCAAATTTGGTACATTCTTTCTTTCAATTTATATATAACATGCTGCCTGCTTTGTTGTTTGTTAAAAACAGCCAATACTCTCTTGATTTGCTTATTATTATTAATTCGCCTACTCATATTCTTCTTAGCAAAGAAAGATGATTAATTTATCTTCATGATTTTTCTTTGTTTATTGATTGCATTCGTGCAGTGTCTCTTCCTTGTGGGCATATGTATGGATTCGATGTATAAAGAAATGTTCTTCTAAGCTCCTCCAGTGGGAGTTTTGTTTGTTTGTACCCATTATATCGTTTTATTCAATTGTTACTAATAACCTTGTCTTAACTACCTTTTTGTTATCAATAGTTCCCCCAATGCAAACATTATGCTCATTTAGATGTAATACCTCTTTTTCCAACTCACCTCTGCGTTACTGCTCATGAATAAGGTTTTGTTGAAAACTACCTACCTTGACATCTTTTAATATATATATATATATATATATTATTAAACTTTGATTATCACATCTCTAAATAAAAACTCTTCATGCACGGCATTCATGGCCACAACTCTTTCCATTCACCGTACTGGGTTTCCTTGGAGATAGAGACCTATGAATACTTCGCGGATTTTTTTTTTTTTTGCTTGCTGCTAAGTTGCTGCGGGCTGCTGACATAACACATATGAATATTTTGGTGACAAAACATAATGATTTAGCAGTTCGTTCGAATGAATTGGCGCGAGAGTGGGATAATTTATTAACACGGGCTGAGGAACTGGAAGAGCGCGCTGAGTCTTTGGGACTGGCTGATGCATTGCGAAGGCGGGCTAGTGTATTGGAACCACGGGTATGGATGCATTGGTACAGCGTTCTGATGCATTTGAGTCAAGGATGAGATTTTATTTTCAAATGTACAAGGAGCATCATAAGAGGGAAGAAGAGATTACAAAGGCGAAACAGGCTCTAGATAGGAAGAAAAAGCTCGCTGAAAAGGCAGCAGCAAAAGCAAAAAAGAAAGGCGAGAAAGAAGCTGAGAAAGTACCCGAGAAGAAGCTTAAGCATAAGGAAAAGAAAGACGAGAAGAAAATGCAGGCATCTGGCACTGTTGATGTTCCAGAGGAAGAAATGGTGGAGGACGTTGCAGAGGAACCTGAGGAAGAGAAGGTTGAAGTAAAGGATAAACCGACAACAAAGACCACGGAGCGTGTGAGAGTGAGAAGCAGAAGCAACAGTGGAAAGGGCACTGACTCGATCTCAAAGGTGATACTTAAACGTAAGATGTCAAACAATTACATGTATTAGTATGCTGCAGGTGCTGCTGCGGTTCTTACTGTGCCTTTAGCAGTTGGTTACATCTTGTATGCATAGACAAACGGGTCTAGTAAAAGGGAGTAAAAGGGGTACTTTTGGTTTGGAAGTAATGTCGGTTTTTGTTTTGGTTCGTTGTTTTTTTTTTTGAACTGTATTTGCTGATTGAGAACTTGATATACGGTTTCGAAAGAGTTAGCTTTAAACATGTACAAGAGAAGCAGCGATAGAACTTGTTTTTGGACTAAAAACAAAGCAACAATGATAATTTGATACAATAAAGAAGATGCTAATAAGTTACCATAACGTTTGATGCATGATAGCAGTCATCGTTATTCTTCTTTGTCTTTATATCCATGAGCTTCGACTCATCAACTTCTATTGGTTTATCTGTTTTTGTATTCAAACCGAAATCTTTCATCTTCTTCTTCTTCAACTACTATTTCTCCTTCTCACCCTTAACTGTACGGTTTTCTTCCTTTGTATTTTTGTTGTCTTTTTTCCTTCTCGACAACTGGTGGTGGAACAGCAGGAATAGGATCTTCTTTTGGTTGCTTTGCCTTTGGTTTTGCTACAACTTCTGTCTCAACTGGAGCAATCAAAGGCTTCTCGCCTGGGTTTCTCATATGCATGTCTTTGCTTAGCTGGTGCATGTCCAGTGATTGCAATAGTCTTTTTCACGTAATCTTTTCTGAACACTTTGCTACTGTTCCACTCGGCCTTGAACTTGTCCCCGCCAGTCTTGTCTGAAAACTACTGTTCCACTTGGCTCAAATTTAAATTTTTTATGGCATATACGAGTATATGTGAAAATGTAGTTTTTAGAGCGTCTTGTATGACTAGCACCAATCCCAAATCTCAGATCCTTCACAAATTCAAAACACATTCTAAACCCTAACCCAGTCTCATGCTAAAACTGCATCGGGGTTTGATCAGAGGTAATTCAAAGCAAGTATTTTTTTTCTTTTGTTATAATATTCAGTTTTGATAATAGTTATTCAGTATTTTCAAAATCAGATGTAGCATATCAAAACCAATGGTTTATTATCAGAATATTATTTTATATTATAGCTAAGTAATTGTTAATGATATAATGCAATGTTATGTAGTTTTGATTTACAAATTGAATAAATGTGTTTGTTTCTTAGTTACAGGGTTTATGACGGTTGGCCGGATGATTATGATGATGATGGCTAATTGAAGAAGACTATTTATGTTCTCGATTGATTTATGGTAATTTTTATAGTTTCTTTGTCTATTATGCTTCATTTTCAGACTTAATGAATTAACGAATTAACGAGGGTGTTGTATGCACACCACGTGTTTGATATGAATTAACGATTTATGGTAATTTTTATAGTTTCTTTGTTATTAATCGAGTTTTTTTATTTGTTTTAGGGTGGCGATATGACTTAGTGAACCTGATCTAGAGCAAATTAATTTATGAAACAAATCACAACTGCAATAGCAGGTAATCATTTTTATGATAATTAACTGATTTGTATATGAACCTGAAATTGTACTATATGTATATCCATCCATCAGATGAAGATGGTATCACAAAATTAGCCCACTTATAGCCTTGATGACGTTTTGCCATCATCATGTTCATCATTATTTCAATTCTCATTCCGTTTTTATCTTTTATAATGAATAAATGAATACTCCATTTTTGAGTTATTAAATTATGTTAAAGCGTATGTAAATTCGTGAAATGCTTATGTTGATTGATTTTTTTTTTGGATGTGCTGGTTCTTTCAGACATATCACAAATGTTTTTCAGGTTGTCAAAATTAGGGACATCGTATGGCCACCAGGTAAGAAGAAGTTCAAAAATTGTGTATGAGTTAAGGTAGGTAGATTTTGGCATGTTGTACTATTTCTCAAAATAATTCATTATGCATAGATGATGATTATTTACTTGTGGAAAATTATAAAACTACGATGTTGCAGTTCTCTTTACCTCCACGGTCCACAAGTTATTTTTTTTTGTTTTGTACTGTCAGCCTATACTCTGAGTTGTTACATTCATCATTCACTAATGGTTCTACTAGGATTTGGATTGCAACAGATTGTGTCCAAGTCAACTTAAAACTGATTATGCATAAAAGATACATTTTACATTTATGTGTGGAATATGGATGTCTGTCACTAATGTAAGCGCCTACAAAATGTGGACAATTATGTGTTTTTCAGTTTCGTCATTAATTTGAAAAAGGTAAATCGTTGTCTGCCATAATACTTAGTTAGATTGTTTTATGATTTAACCTTTTAACACTGATTTTATCGTTGTTACATAGGGTGTTGCTCATTCTTTTGGCCACAACAAGGCCAAAATACACTAAAGGGCGATAACATATGAATTTGCTCATTATCATGAAGAAAGTGATGACGTAATTAGATGTGTTTAGTACTAGAATGTTGCACCGGGTTTTTGCTAAGGTCAATCGCGCCTTTGTTGTCGCACATGATGGGAACGTTGTCGAGTCGTA
>BQNB010057965.1:0-37975 GCA_026074375.1 Tanacetum coccineum
AAGACTCCTAATTGTAATAAAATTTTGTTTCCTTTTTTTCCTATAACTGGCTGATTAACACCCCTTTATATATTTTTTTTATTTTTTTAATTATTATTAAATATATATTTAGGCCCTTATTTTCTTATTTTTATAAAAACCCTTTATTAATTTTGTAAACCTTTTAAATAAAAACTAGTTTTAAAATTACTATTTATAAATTTCATTTTATAAATTACTTTTCTAATTTAGAAAAACCTACACTTAATTAATTTAAATACTAAACTTAGCTAAAACCTAATAATACACTATATATTCTTACGCTCATATATCGATCATTCACCAAATTACACGATAACGCATAAAATCATGCTATCATTTCCATTGTCACAAAATGTGAACGAAATGAAATAGCTACCAAAACCACAAAATTCAATCACTAATAGATGAACACGCATCCTGGATTGATATCAAATACTCATATACGATCACATAAGTACACAATTATAACACATATAATTACTTTAGTCAACTCTAATGGTTTGACTAACCTGCTCAAGTCACGGTTGTCACAGTAGTGTTCTTTGGTTGTTTTGGTACTTTGTTCTCTTAAGTGAGACATAAATTATATTTGGATGATTTTGCTATGACTTATGAATATACATGTTTATGAATTCGATGTTATCTTTACTTGGATCATTGTTTATCTATTGGTATATAATTTCAATTGAAATAGGCCGAAAGGGTTAATTTTCTTGATGTATTTTGAACCGTTTGTCTATGGCGTGTCAATATAATACTTGTGAGAATAGTGTGGTAAATTGATAAACAACCTAAGTGGAATAATGTTTAAGACCCTTCTTTATGTTGACCGACCGGGTTAGGAGGAATTCATATATATGCATATTTGATATAAACCATTCTTAATGCACTAATAATGATGTAGAATATAGGCCGAAATGATTCTATGTTATCATTGGTAGATATGCTTATTATTATGATTACCCATTATATATGACTTGTATGCTTTGTTTATATAAAGTCTTGATTTATCCTTATCTATTATGTTATGTGGATCATGCCATGTTCCTTCCTTACTTTATACACACATTTAGCTATTTGATCCGTGACAGTCATTTAGTTTTGTTACTTGATAAACAATATGTGAATTGCTACAAATCCCGTGGAACGACCTGGACTTACCCAATACTATATTACACTCGAATAGGTTATACTTTCCCGAATGTTGTGTTTTTGGTCGAAATCGATTTTTTTGTTATTATAAATTTAAAGCTTGTAAAAACATACATCAAGTTTTTGGCGCTTTTGCCGGGATTTGTTTAGTTGTTTGCTGATGGTTTGCTAGTCTTGTGCATGTTCGTGTGTTTGAAATTCCTTGAAAATTATAAAAAAACTCTCTTCTGCTGCTGCAAGTGCGCCGCACTTTTGTTGAAGTGCATCGTACCTCCCCTGTTCTCGCTTGTTATTTTGCATGTTTATACCCAAAATGTCGCGGTTTCACACCAAAATCGCCGTACTATTTTACAAATCAAAATTTATAAACTCGCCGTACAGTTTTCTGGCACACTGAACCAAAAAAAAATCATTTTTCTTCAGGAAGTACGCCGCACATACAATTTGTGCGTCGGTTTTTCTGAAAACCCAGAAAGTATGTCGCACTTTTCACAAGTACGCCGCACTTTCTGTAGAATTTTCACCAGCAGAATCTGATTTGAAGCCAAAACCAAAACCCAAACAAACCCCCAAATTTCTAGTCTCAGGTATGTGATCATTTGAAATCTCATTTTATCAGATTATACGCCTTGTAATTTTGTGAATATTTAGTTGTCATTCAAAAAACAAAAAAGATTTTTATTTCTAAATTGTTTTTGCCTATTTTGTTTTCTGGCATGTTCATGTGTATATAATAATTCATGCTTTATGTTTATTAGTTTTGTATTATTATATCTCTTGTATTGCATCTGTGAAAAATCAAAATAATAAAAGTTAAAAATTTGCAGAAAGTACGCCGCACATATTTTTGTGTGCGCCGCACTTTTTGGGTCTGAAAAAAATATATGTTTTCTTTTTCGTATCTTTATCATATAGATTGTTTTCAAACCAATATTAGTATTCATTCCTGTGTGTTAGAAATTATTGGACTGCTTGTTTATGTGTACTCGTTTGCGTGTTTATGTATTATGTTATAAAATCTAAAGTGGTTTATTTATTTATTTTTTAGTTTTTGTTTGTGCTTGTGTGTTTGTGTGTTTGTCAGTTTTTGTTATGTATGTGTGTTGCATGTTTTGTTTTGAGTCATATGCGTATATATGATAAAAAAAATTATAATCTAAAAAAAAGAGTTAAAAATTTATAAAACATAAAAAAGATTTTCTTGTTTCCTTTAAATCTATTTGTTTGTGTTTGTGTTTGTCTGCGTTTATGAATGTGTTTGTGCTCTTAATTAATAAAGTGTACAAATTTGAAAAATATTTACTCTCGTAATAAAACCGCCGCACATATATTGTTGTACGTCGCACTTTTGTTAAATATTTCCCGCCATTGTATTTTGAATTTTTGAAAAATAATAAAAATTAGGTTATAAGTACGCCGCACTTTATTTTAAGTGCGACGCAATTCTGGTCAGTAAAAAATTAATAATAATAATAATAAAATAAAATAAAATAAAATTTTCTTTTTACGTAATATAATTATTGTATGTTTGCTTTGTGTTTGATTTATGCTTAAAAAATTTAAAAACCCAAAAATATTTGTGTTATTATTTTCTTTGTTGTTAGAAGTTTTCGTACCATAAATAATTAATATGTGTTTGATATGTACTTGTCTTTAAACCAAAACCAACAAAATATAAAAAAACTAAAAATCCAAAAAGATTTTATGTATGTTTGTTTTAGTAAATTGTGTATAAATAAAAATTAAAAATTAAAATTATATTAAATTGTTGTTTTGAACTTTGTGGGTGCGTTCGTTGTAAACCTTCACGAGACTATAAGTCGTCCACTCGGGACACATAGGGGTTTAAAGGCTTGTTGCATACGCTAAATGCAATCGTGTTGCCTACGAAAGTGCGCTTTGTATTTTATGATTTTCGTAGTTTTGTTTATTTTACAGATTAAATAAATAGGTAAAGCTTGGTTGGTGGTGATAGCTTATCACTTGGGGGCATAATATATTCGGATGGGTATATTAGATATGGTTGATTTCACATGCTTATGTTGGCGCCTTGTCTAGCTTCGTATCTTTCAGAATTCAACCAAGCAATTATGAGCCCCGGAAAGTCTCGTTTCTCTTATATTTATTTTTCCCATTATGCCACTTTTAAGTTGTTTTCTGATTACGCATATTGCTCAACTTAAGTGTGGGGGAAAAATAAATTGGAAAATCAGACTCATTATTAAAAGTATAAACTTTTTGTTTGCAAACTGTAATCTTAAAATCTAATTTATTTTTAAATTTCTTTTACCACTTATGTTAATATATTAGAATAAAACATAGTAAAAAATAATAAAAAATAAATAAAGTTTTTGAAATCAGAGATGTGTCCCGATTGATAGAGCAGATCCGACTCGGGATCGATGACATTACTTGCACATTTATACCAATCACCCAAAAAAATGTAAGGTTTAGATCTTAAAGATTCCTGGTATCCGTCTTTGATACCTAAGATAAATTATGCCTTTAGCTTTCTCGAGTTAAGGTTTGAATGCAATTGCCAGTGTCTCATCCGTCGTTACGGCTGTGTATTTGTACTTTGTCGCCTTTTCTGGAGCATTGGTATCGGTTTTAAAAATTGTATGAGTGTGCCGGTGATTTATTGATTCTAAAACTTGTGCTTGAAATCATTACGAGACCGCAGTGAGATCACGTTCGCGTGATATAGGTATTTTTGATGTGATAAAGAGGCAACTTAGGATTTAAACCAAATAGCCATTCCATTTAATTAGATTATGAGAGGCAACTTAGGATTTCAAACCTAAATGCCATTTTAAGAACTTATTCTTTTAGCTTAATGTACACTGATTAGCTAACCACCTAAATAAAACCCTTTTGTTAGCCTCATCTTTAGTGCGATAGTTACTCATAGTTTGACCCGCTGAGCCTCCCCCCATCTCGAGCCCGCC
The DNA here is from genome assembly GCA_026074375.1 of Tanacetum coccineum. NCBI lineage: Eukaryota > Viridiplantae > Streptophyta > Magnoliopsida > Asterales > Asteraceae > Tanacetum > Tanacetum coccineum. Next base: position 4,122 of record BQNB010057965.1, read on the forward strand.
ACTTCTCATTCTATTCATTTGTCTGCATCCTACAGTAAAAAATCACACAATGTTGGTGTGTTTATATATTATAGCTATATATACTATATATATAGACTATTATTTCTTATATGTTATATATAGTATAGTATTTAGAAGAGTTGATTTATATAACCCGTAATCTAGCCCTTACTGTCTGTGTCGAATTCGCCATGGTGGTTGCTGTGTGTCGCCGGGTAAGTTCTTCGGTTGGTTTTTGCTTATAGTTTGTTCGCACTTTGTGATGAGTATTGTGCCATTTCAACGAAGATGAAGATTGTACACCTTCGTATTCATTTTTTGTGGTGGACGCTGTAGTCTCAAGATGTGTAGGATATTTTAGTTCGTTATGTAAGTGTGATGTTTGAATGTGAACGGTGAGTTAAAAAAAGAGAAAAAAAATGAAAAGAAAAAAAGAAAAAAGAAGAAGAAAATAATCCGAAAAGAATGAAGTATGAATAAGAATTGATGTATGGAGCATACGGTTATATCATTTGTACGAGTTTGATGTTGAGTTGTTCGAGAGCCTCACGGGTTTGTGGTATGTAACTAGCTACGTGGGTTTCTTGGACATGTCGACATGTATATTATAAAACCATTTCCAGTATATACTTCCCATGCCTTATCCATACCCTTATTAACCCTTAGCCTAACATTACAACCTGAATAAAAGTCCTCTCTTGATAATTATACCTGGTGCTTATGCCATGTCGGTGCAGTTTTATTTCTTGTACAAGCCTATGGTAACTTAATGAATCATGTTTGAGCAATTGAGTGTGATTTCCCTTTTACCATCTATTACATCACATACGAGTATGTTAGTGAATTATACTTTTCTTTATTCGTGAGGTGCTTAGTCATGTTCTTACAGATTGAAGATCATTGGGTATGGTCAAACATCTCTGCTTTCGCATATTAAAAATCAAAAATATTTTTCATAACTCTATGTTTGTTTTGTAAAGCTTATTATTTGTTCTTATTTTGCTTGAAGACAAGCAAACCTTTAAGTCTGGGGCAGTGCTTGCGCCTTTTGCATTTATATGTTAAAAAACCAAAAATATTTTCGAAAATTTCAAACCCAATAATTTTTTTTAATTATTATTTTTAAATATATATATAGAAATTTCCTTGTCATGTCTCTTAGGACCTTGTTTTTAAATATCTTTTCTTAGATTTGCTTGAGGGCAAGCAAAGTTTTAAGTGTGGGGGGGTTTGATAACGCTCAAATTATACATGTTTCTATACGCGTTATCTATGCTTTTATATATATTTTTTGGTTAAATATAAGAATTTTTGGTATAGAATAGAATATATTTGTCATTGTAGGTTCATGTGATGTGTCGTGGAAGAAAACAGAATAATACACGAAGATTTGAAGCTTAAACGAAGAAATAACTGAAGATAAAGATCTCCCGACACATGTCCACTGTTTTGGCCATAACTCGGTCATACGAATTCACTTGAAGACATCCCGAGCTCAAAACGAATAAAGTTTAAGTGTTTATACTATTGGAAGACAAGTTAGAAGAAAATAAAGGACCAAGGCTAAAAAAGACCAAAAGTACGCCGCACTTACCCTTTGTGCGTCGCACTTCCCATCGAGTCCAATTAAATAAAGACTGCATTTAATCACCAAGTATGTCGCACAATATTTCTTTTGCGCCGCACTTACTATCATAACTCTGAAGAAGAATTAAATGGAATTAAATGCTAATCGCATTAACACCCCAAGTGCGCCGCACAAACTTCTTTGTGCGCCACACTTTTACCCCAAAATCAGCCTATAAATAGTAGACAAATTTCATCACTTCTCATATATCTCAATTCAACTCACTTATCATCAATCCCATTACGCACACAATCCATAAACCACTTTGGAGAGGAGGAAGGATTGGTGAGGATCTTAGGATCCGATGATCCAAACACCCCTTTAATCCGCCACTTACCGCCATATCACCACCACTCTCTCCACCGTGAACTACCACAGAAACACCACCATTTCCAAACCCTAAACATCATATTTCCCGAATCTAAATGCATCATACCACAAGGGTTAGATGATTCACACCAAATCTCTAATTCCTTCACTATGTTAAACCCGTTACCAAACACACCATTTGGCGACATGTTCTTGGTTTCCAGCGGGTTCGTGACAGCCCCGTGGGTTATCCCAGTTGGCTTGGATGTTGGTTTTTGTGGGAACTATTGGTTATTAGTTTGATGATGATGTAGTGTTCTTCGGTTGTTTTTGTACTTTGTTCTCTTATGTGAAACATGAATAATATTTGGATGATTTTGCTATGACTTATGAATATACATGTTTATGAATTTGATGTTATCTTTGCTTGGATCGTTGTTTATCTTTTGGTATATCATCGCAATTGAAATAGGCCGAAAGGGTTAATTGTCTTGATGTATTTTGAACCGTTTGTCTATGGCGTGTCAATATCATACTTGTGAGAATTGTGTGGTAAATTGATAAACAACGTAAGTGGAATAATGTTTAAGACCCTTCCTTATGTTGACCGACCGGGTGGGGAGGAATTAATATATATGCATATTTGATATAAACCATTCTTAATGCACTAATGATGATGTAGTATATAGGCCGAAAGGATTCTATGTTATCATTGGTAGATATGCTTGTTATTATGATTACCCGTCATATATGACTTGTATGCTTTGTTTATATAAAGTCTTGCTTTATCCCTATCTATTATGTTATGTGGATCATGCCATGTTCCTTGCTTACTTTATACACATGTTTAGCTATTTGATCCATGACAGTCATTTAGTTTTGTTACTTGATAAACAATATGTGAATTGCTACAAATCCTATGGAACGACCTGGACTTACCCAATACTATATTACACTTGAATAAGGTATACTTGCCCGAATGTTGTGTTTTTGGTCAAAATCGGTATTCCTTGTTATTATAAATTTAAAGCTTGTAAAAATACACATCAATTGGCCATAAGAACAGCTTTGGCTATGGAGATCTTGTCACAATTATAATCATATGCATCCAAATCATCGACTTGATAAGCTGCATTCTGTGTAATGACCGACTGTGAAACTGGACCTTTTGCAATACCCGGGTCTGCTAAGAACTCAAATTCTTCCTCATTCAGAACTTTACCATTTCCTTGCGCTTCAACCATGAGAACTTTTTCCTTAAACCATGTAGCATCTCTTTTCCTCTTTGGCTTTGGGCACTGTCTTGCCATATGACCTTCCCCTTGGCTGGTTAAAACACTTGACAACCCTTGGTTGACCTGAATAATTCCCTCCTGCTCCTGAAGTGTTAGTTCGTGTTCCTGAAGTACCGGCAGCATAAGAATTTGGTCTTCCCTAAAGTGGTTGGACTGTCACCCTTCCATCATGAATAGTTGCTTGTTGTCTTGGGTTGGATGAATTTCTTAGCTGATTATTGGTAGTTGGGAATCAAGATGTGACAACAGTAGACAGAAATGACATCATTTTATTGATTGCATCAATAGGGTCATCTCCTTGCTTAAATACTAGAACTGCTAGACTAGAGTTCATCCAAGGAAATTCAGCAAGGTGTGCTTGTTGATTAACTGTGGAGACAATATATTCAATTTTAGGAACACATTGTGGTTGTGGATAAGTCACTTGATGAGTAAGCATTTGGATACAGTGCTGGTGGATAAGTGATTGCATGTGGTGTGGATGGATAATTAGTTGAGTAATATTGTGTGGGATTAGTTGATCCATATTGATGAGACTGAGATGGTGAACACTGTTGTTGAAACTAAGGATTGTTGTATGAAGACCGATAAGTGTTGAAGTGAGGTGGTGTCATTTGATGATTCACAACTAGTGCAAGTGCATCTTGATTGCGTTCACGCATAAGACGTACTTCATTTGCGTGGAGTTCGTGTTGTTCAAGATATGCATAGAGCTGATCAAAGTTGGTAGTATTCAAATCTTTAACAAGCTTGATATCAGTCACAAACTTACTCCATTTAGGTGGAAGACTGTTTAAGAACTTGGTATTAACTTGAAATTGCTCCAGTTTCATGTTGTAAATGTTCATGTCATTGATCAGCTGAGTAAATCTCAAGTAATATAGATGAAGTGATTCCCCCTTGATGTGAGTAAACTTATCAAATGCATCATACAGTTTGCACTCCCTTTCCTGCTTTGTTAAAGAAGTACCTTGCATTAATAGTTAAACTTTTTCCCATAGATCCTTTGCAACTCTGTGATGATTCACAAGTGAATAGATATTAGTTGGTAGACCTTGAAGAATGATATTAATTGCCTTCATATCACAATCAGCTTGAATTTTCTCAGCAGGAGACAATTCAGCATATTTCTTTGTCCTGGTCACACCATTTTCTTCAATTGTAGGCCAAATGAGTGGACCGTGTTCAACTGATTCAAGTATCATTCTTCCGTGCTCTCTGTTTTGCATGTATAGTTCCATTATACTTTTCCAAGAATCACACAGGTCTTTGTCCAACATTGGTGGACGATTGGCAGCACCAGAAAGTATCATGTACCCAGCAAGAGTATTCTTTTGTCTAGTAGGAATCATTAAATCCATTTTGATTCAACGTTATTAGATTACTTGGTGATCGAACGGTGATTGAAAGTAATTGTGTTTTTAGTGAGTAGTGTAACAACTGGCAATTTTCAAAATTGTAAATGACTATTTTACATTTTGACTTTTCGGGTCTGACTTGACATTTTGACTTTTGATCTTTTATTGTCACATAAAAACGATTACTGCGTAATCGGAAAATTTTTCAGAACATATTTAAATAATAAATTATATTTATTATTACATATCTCTCATGTGCAAATTTATTTTTAATTTATTTGACTTGAAAACGAGAATATATATGTTAATCCTGAGTTGACTTATCAAAAACGACTCGCCAAATCACGTTTTCACGACTCGGATACTAAAGCAATTTGATGTAAAACGACATTCCGGACAACTTTTTAGTTTTGCCCGAGACCCGAAAACAAGCAGAAAATGAGTGAAATACCCTGGCAAAATTTTGAAAACCGCACGCAACGCGTACTGACACAAAAATAATTAAATTTTTATTTAATTATCAATTTTTATTAAATAAAAATATTTAATAAATTATTTAATATTTTATTTCAAAAACGTTTATTAAAAACTCGAAGATTTACGTTAAAGTTTAATTTACGGATAAAGTTTATCCGTGATACACAAATAAATAATAAACATTTTTAATAAATGTTATAAAACATTTATGCAATGATAGTCGAGTGAATACTCATTTTTCATGAAAAAATCATTTGGAACGCAATGGTGCAAGTTTCGTGTTTTGAATCGTCCATTAAGTGGCTTAAACGAGTCCCGGACCATTAAATAACAAAAGTTACACTTTTGGTCCCTATGGTAATATTTACATAAACCCCTTAGACTATCTTGCACTTGCCACTTTGATTTTAAAGCTCTATACTAAAAATACAAGAGTATTAGGGTTTCCTTCCATATTTATAAAAATCCTAGCCCCCATTTTTCCTCCTCCCCATATCCGGCCACCTCCGACCAGATTCCGGCCAGCCGCCAGCCACAACATCGCCACCACGATCACCCCACCATCAACATCGTCTTCGCTGCCACCCCACTACTGACAACCACATAATCATCGTCACCTCCACAACCATCTCATCGCCACGCCATCACCTACCATACCACCAGCCACCACCTCATCACCACCTCCATGTCCACCATCATCTCCTCGTCACCCTCACACCACGCACCACCATCACCACCTTAACCACCACGTAAGGCTGCGTTTGGTTTGATAAAAGCACCAAGGGTGCGTGTGGTTTTTCTATGCACCAAAGGGTGCGTTTGGGTTGCTTAAAAACCCAAAAAGGGTGTTGGGTTGGCTGCGTGATAACACCAACAAGGGTGCGTTCGGGTTGAAGCAACCACACCAAAGGGTGCGTTGGGTTTGACTGAAGCACCACTAGAGTTCGTTTGGTGTTTATAACACCCAAGGAGTGCATGTGGTTATGGTAATCAGCACCAAGAGTGCGTTTGGTTTCATAGTACCAGATTAGGGTGTGTTTGGGTTAGCAGTTAACAGCCATAGGGGCGTTTGGTTTTGATGTTTATAACACAAAGGGGTGTGTTTGGTTTGGGTTATAACAGATTAGGGGTGTTTGGGTTAACAGAAAATGCAATAAGGGTGCGTTTGGTTTAGCATGAAGCACCAAGGGGTGTGTTTGGGTTAAAAGATACACAATAAGGGTGTGTTTGGGTGAGCAGGAAAACCATAAGGGTGTGTTTGGGTGAGCAGAAACACCGTAAGGGTGTGTTTGGGTTAGCAGGAAATCGAATAGGGTGCGTTTGGGTTAGAAGAAAACAGCAAGGGTGCGTTTGGTTTATATAGATCGACAATAAATATATCGTAAGATTTTATAAATATAAAACCGGATACAATGGTGGTTTAAATGGTTAAATAAATGTAATAATTTTTGCCAAAATGGAGTGTGAAACCCCATTTGAGGAAGAAAACTATACCTGTAACACATCCAATGAGCTCGATGTAAATTCACCAACACCAATGCCAAAACCCACTCACTCTCTCATTCATGAACCATCTCAGAACAATCACCCCAATAAAAGCATCACCAAATCCTTACATAGAGACACTCCCACATCACCACGAGTTGTCTCACATCCTTCATCTCCTATCTCACCTCATCAAATTCACATGTTACTCTCACTCAAGCTCACTCACAGGTGACACCAAACTCATACACACACCACCTCTATCTTCCAAGTAGAGAGAGCCTAGTTGTGTATTAATCAACTTCTAGACCATATCAGAAAATGCATCAATGGACATCACTCTCACCCTTTTCACCAATTACCCCACTTGATGTCAAATTTAATACTCCATTACCTTCACCACCTATTATTGGTCATCCCATTCCTTGGAACCTTCTTGAGACACATGGAGATTCATGCTTGTGTTGCATTCACAATCGTACTCTTATATTTAGATTGAGAGATGAACTCTAATATATGTTTTCATATATTGAACACATGCTTTCACAACCACCAAAAATCATCATCCCACCACCTCCACCATCTCCACCAAACTAAACACACTCTATGTTTTGGTTTCTCAAATAATTGTTCACCCATTATTTTGCAAGCAAGTCCTATAGAGATTTACTAGTTATAGGACTCTTTGTAGTTTAAAAAAAATTCATGTTTGTTAACATGATATTTATTATCCTTATGTATGCATGAGTGTGGTTCACACACTATTTTAATTTTAATGGATGATTATTGTTGGTTGCATTACTATTATGCCATATTTTTCCTTCTTGTTACATGTTAGAAATACTTGTATTGTTCTAACTCGTTTTTGTAGCCAAGAAACCATAGCTCGATTCCTTGGTGCCCTCGAACGAGGGGGAGCACACATCAAGGGGGAGCATTTATTCCGTCGATTTAACTAGCAATTCTCGACGATGTCTTTTTGATTCTACAAAAAGGGGGAGAAATGACATGAAACTCACTAAATACTTGTTTAAAAATAATTTTACATTTAATGAGTTTAAATTTTGTAATCATCAAAAAGGGGGAGATTGTTGATAAAATATAATGCCTAAAAACATTACTAATATTTTTCACATCTTTACGTTTTGATAATCACAAAATATAAAAACGTTCAATGTAAAATTAAACGTAAACAAGTAATTAGTAGTAAATTTTCATTTCAAAATTTATATCACTTCAAGGTATGAATAAATAAATGCTTAATGCATTTTATGATCAAAGGAAATTTTTATTCAACCTCACACTTTTATAAAATGTTGTAAACATTTTTATAAACATTACAAAACATTTTCTACAATTAAAAGAAATGTTTTATTCAAAATAAACATTTTGAAATTCAAATTTTCGGACCTAAAACGGCTAGAAAAGTTCCAGAAAATTCCCCCTACACAAAAGACAAACTGGGGAGCCCCTAGTCTAGGGCGGCCCCCTTAAATACACGGGCGGCCCCCTTAATTTTAAGGGGACCGCCCACCTATTTAAGGGGACCGCCCATAGACTGACGCTCCTCCAGTTTGTCCTATAAATACTGGACTTTTCCCCACTATTTTCTCACCTTTTGCACTCATTCTTTCTGTTCTAAAACAGCCCACACATCTCACTAAAATCCTTTGATCATTTAATCATAAAGCTTTGTTTCCAAGTGATCCAAGCTCAATTCCTCAAGTGCAAGAGAAGAATACTTTCATCATCAAGTGAAGAAGTATTACACCTCAAGTGTATATTGCAATCTTGTTGCATCCATATCACATATTTGTAAATCAATTGTATATCTTGTATTTGTGTGTAGTAGCTAGATCTTGGCGATCTTTGTAAGTATAGTTAGATCGTGGTGATCTTACCAAGTAGTGTTAGATAGTTGTGATATAAGTAGTGTGGTGAAGTGAAGTCACAAAGTTGTGAAGAAGTCTTGAAGTTGTGAAGAAGTCATGAAGTTGTGAAGTCGTGAACAAGTCATGAAGTTGTGTTGTGATAGATTGGTTCTAGCTAAGATTAGAACTCGACATTTAGCTTTGTGTCGTAAATCGGTGTAAGCAACGTTGTGTACGATTTTCTCCACCATAAGGGAGTTTGTTGACATAGTGAAGAAAACTCTCGAGTTAGGTGCTCGGGGAGTGGAGTAGGGCGAAGAGGTGCTTCGTTACCGAACAACTATAAATCCTCGCGTTCTTGTTTGATTGTTCTTACTCTTATCTTTTGTCTTACTTTATCATTTCATATACTTATATTGTTCATATTGTCCAAGCATTGAATTCATAAAAAGTCGAATCTAAATTTTACAAACAAACATAAACCTTAAATCAAAAAGCGATAAACTATTCAACCCCCTTCTAGTTTTCCACACCCTTAGACCTCTGTTTTATTCTGTTCGAACCTTCCCAACCTATTCCCTTAGAGAATGATAACAACCCCCGAGTCTTGCCTATACTATACTACAACGGTTAGGTACACTGCCTAGGGAGTTTTAAAACTCTTTGTGAGTCGCAACACCCACATTAAGTTTTTGGCGCCGCTGCCGGGGAATAGTTAGGTTTCAAATTTTATCTAGCTTAGGTACACTCGCTTGATTCCTATCAAAGTGAGATTTTAATTTCTATCAATTAGCTTTCTTTAGTCTTTCTTTTCTTTGTGTTATTTGTTTCTTAACTCTTTTGACGAAAATCCTATCCGTACCCTAGGAGACTATTCCAGACCCAGCCACGATGGCTATCGAAACACCATTGAGCTCCCTGATGGGAACAATGTGGTGCCTCTGCGCTCCGACACCATCCGGTTGGTGCAAAACGGATGCTCTTTCTACGGACTTCGGTCTGAGGATCCAAACCAACATCTTAAGGATTTTCTAAAACTAGTGGACTTACTTGACCTTGATGTTGCAAATAGGGAAAGGACACGCATGCGTTTATTTCAATTTTCCCTTCGCGATCAAGCTAGCAATTAGCTTGAACGTCTTCCTGCAGGATCCATCTCCACCTGGGAGGATCTTACTACTTGTTTCCTTGCTCAATTCTTTTCACTAGGAAGGACTGTAAAACTTCAAAATGATATCCTGATGTTCCAACAACATCAAGGTGAATCTCTCTCTAAAGCATGGACTCGTTTCAAGGACTTACTCTAAAAGACCCTCATTATGGCATCGATCTTTGGCTCCAAGTACAAATATTTTACAACCGCATCGATCACACCCTGAAAATAACAATAGACTATGCCGCCAAAGGCCGATTAAGGAAGATGAGTGCAGGAAGAGCCTGGGCTACCATCGAGGAATTGGCATGATATGAAGATGAAGGATGGAACGATCCTATCTTTCAGGAAGGAGGGAGCCTTATTTACAAAAACCCCAATATTGAACAATTACTATGGGTCATGGAGAGCCATGTCGATATGCTTATGAAAGATGCAATCTCAATAATGGGGAGAAGTGAAAATGTTTTTGGGATATCAAGCAACATGATGCGTCAACTACCCCTGGAACCATTACGCCATGAGGCATTCAAGGATCTTGTGATGAATTTCATACTCGATCAAGAAGAAAAAGTCAGGAAACTCGAAGAGTACATGTGGGTTATCGAAAGTGACTTCATACAACTCTCTTTAAGGGTTATAGAAAAATTAAAGAAGGAAATAAGAATTAAAGAAAATAGAGACAAGAAGATTGAGAAGATCGCAAGGTATCCCGACACCGAGGATCTGGAACCCCTCAATAATTAAAAACTCTCACAAAAGAGGTATCCCTCCATACTCCTAAATTTGTCCTGACAAAGTCACTCTGTGTCAGATACGTTCGCATAATCTTTCCTAGTCCACCCCTGGTGAGGAAAAGTAACTTTGGATTTAAACCCAGAAAAAGGGGTAACCAAACCGTCAGGACTCGACATGACACGAAAAATTCCTCAACAAATCATTCAATACCTTGTCAATACTTGACCTTTGGAGATGTTCGCCAAGTTAATAGCAAGATTCTTTCACACTATTTCTTCACAATTAATGATAGCAACCGCGTGTATAAACTCGGGGTAGGGGATACTAAGACTCCCCTAGGAAGCATCAGGTTTGGTAATTACTTTTTAAAATAAAAGAAATTAATACAATTTATCAATCCTGAGGCGTCAGGCATTTCAAGCGACGCCATCATGTCGATCCGGTCAGATTTAAAACCACCCACCCCTCTCACTTCTTTTCCACAAAAACTTTTTCAAAAACCCTAACCCCTAATCAAAATCACCACTAATCTTGCTATTTCCAAGGGAACTATCTCCATTCGACCATGAGAAAAAGAGCTAGGCACGGGAAGAACACGAGGGGGCAATCCTCTAGCTCCCAAGAAATATCATTGGAAGACAAGATTCGTAAATTTAGGGTTTTTGATAATGACGCTCAACAAATGCATTATGATACTCTTGCAACACGCTATATACATTCAAGGAGCTTTATTGATTGGGCACTCCTCGCCAAGCATGGACTTTATGGAAATTTCTTTGAAAGCATCCATTCAGATCCCTTCTCCGTCCCCCAATGGACGAACCTTTTTCAAATGAACGAACGTGTTTATCGTGAGCTGGTTCGTGAATTCTTTGCTTTAATTTAGTTTGAGTCTACTGCATGTAGGTATGATCCTGAACACAAGGGTATTAAGTTTAGGTTGGGAGGTGAAGCGAGAAAGATATCTCTTTTGGAGTTGGGTTGGAGGGTTGGTTTGTACTTCGAGAATCGGTCTAGGGAGGATAACACTCTAAGTGGTTTTTGTAGGGCTGAAACTATAAAGGCCAATCACGTTTTGCTTGGATTTTGGCCAAGTATTAGGGATGGTGAGTTTGTTGTGAGAGGCACGAGTGTGAAGGAAGTGAGGGATCCGAGGGTTAGGCTAGCCTATCTTTGCATTGCAACAACCATTTCGGGACAGAAAGATTCCACCCAGAGGATCACCGAGATTGACCTCTTCTACCTCTACTGCATCTACGCCCTAGGGGTAGTTTGCAACATCCCCTATTGGCTAGCTAAGTACCTCAAGGGTTTTAGGGATAAAAAATTTATTTGTGGAGGAATGTTTGTGACTTAGATTGCCTGATCCTTTGGGCTGTTGACTACTGAGATGGTAGATGTGTTGAGTGTGGAGCCTCCGACCTACATTTTTACGAAAAAGTCATTGATTGCAATGGGGATTGTCATGGAGCTCTAGGGAGGGGCATGTTACTGGCCCACAGCACGTGAAGCTGGGGAAGGTGATGAGTCTGAGGGGGCGGGTGAGGAGGAAGCTGGTGGATCCGCATACATGTACCGAGATATGATTAGAGGGGATTGGCAGGCCCACCAAGGATTGTGGATGGATCAAATGGATAACCAATAAAGGCAGTTGGAGGGTTGGATGACCGTGCAAGACCAGTAGGCTAACTGGATGTATGACCACACCGTTCGCCAGTTTTAGTACTTGTCCACTCGTGACAACCTTGAGCCGCATCTTTAGATTGACCCATTCCCAGGGCGCGAGGCAGACTATCCCCTTTATGGCTACAATAGACACATGCTTCCTGGCTATGAGTACCATTTTGACCCCGCTCATGATGGCTCTTCTTGATTATGCTTGTTTAAATTCCCGCACTCTCTATTGTCTTTCCTTGTTGAACAATGTTGGTTTGTAATAATTTAGGATGGTATATGTGTTCAGATTATCTTTATGAATTTTTGTTGAATGCATTTTAGGAGTGTCTTGTGTGTTTTAATTCTTTATCATTTGTTTTTATATGTTTGGATTATGTGATCATACTTTGTTTTGTCTTTAACTTCGTCTTAATTACAATCTAAGGTATTTTGCATCGAATAAGTGTAGAGGAAAATATCTGGTTTATAAGAACCATTTCAAACATATTAAATACTCCATCCGTCCCAAAATTATTGTCTCCCGACAAAAAACACACAGTTTAATAAAAGTGCATTTATTACTGCTTTCTCTCTCTTACTTTTTGACAGAATGACAGTTTTACCCTTAGCTAATTAATTAAAGTTTTCTTTAAAGTTTGTAATAATAATTTCAAACAAGGGTAATATAGTAAACTTGATCAAACTTCCCTATCTATTTTTAGTAGTGGACAATTAAATTGGGACGTCCCAAAAAGGAAACGTGGACAATAAAAATAGGACGGAGGGAGTAAATTGTTTAGATTAATTCGTGTCTTGTGTCATGTTTGTTAGAGTCATATGTTTGTGCTAATAATTTTCGTGGTTTATGTAGTATTTTTGCAGGAAATAACTAATAGAATTGCGCAGAAATTTTTTCTAAGAAAACGAATGTGAAATTTCACAGTTTCTGGAGAAGGCATCAAGATTTTTCCTGATGGCGTCACGTCTCCAGACTTGTAAAAATTCAAATTTTCTATTATTTTTGTATAATTTCTAAAATTTGTAATTATCTTAAAAACCTGCAGAAGACCACGATTACATTAACACAACCATCCTATCTTTACTGCTTTATTGAGTCTCAACCCTAAAAGTTTATTTGTATATGTCATTATCCTATCGATTTTACGCCAGGTGTAGTTGTTTCTATCTTTGATTTACAAGTTATATTTGATGAGAAGAAGCCTAAGAGTTCTTAGGAGTTTCATGTGGATGACTCTTGGATGACGATTTAGCCAGTTATCATATGTTTCTTCTCCATTATTAAGCAAACCATGGGAGTACTAGTTTCTTTCGCCTTTTTCTTTTTCCCTTTATTTGTTTACGGGTACTTTTAAGAACATTAGGGACAATGTTCAAAATAAGTTTAGGGGGGATAAGCCTTAGAATCTATTCCTTCAATTGCCATTTGCTTTGTCCTTAAAATGATGTGTAATATATCGAAACATAGCATAGACGGTAATTTTGACCCAAATTTAATTTTTTTTATGACACATACCGACGAAAACTGAGTATTATTAGCGTCTCATGGATAGGAATTATATGACTAGCACAAAAATCCTACCACTCAAAAAATTCTATCCCCAAAATATGAGGTTCGCCTTTAGATCTTTATGAATTCATGTATCCATCTTTGATACCTAAGATAGTTCTACCTTTAGCTTTCTCGAGTTAAGGACTAAGCAATTGCATGTGTCGCGTTTATGGATTTGATTGTGCATGTGTGATTTTGTCTCCTTTTCTTGAGCATTGGTATCGGTTAAAACTATATGAGAGTGTATGGGTAGTGTATTAAATTCTAGAACTTGTTTTTGTGATTCATTTCGAGACCGCATAGTGAGAATTAGGATTTGCTATATGATAAGAGGCACTAGGATTAACCTAGTTTTAAACCTGTATTTGTTATTATGGTCACCTCGATCATATCACTATCCCACACCCTTGCCATGCACTCATTTTTAGTGCAGGATTCCCCTAGTACACCCCTCCGAGCCTATCTTTTTCACAGTTCTTGTATTTTTCTGGTGGATTTCAGATTATTAATGAAGAGCATTGTTTACACTCATACCCATTTGTTACACCCAAATAGCCTTAGCCTCCCTTGTATGTACTTATTTTTATTATATTATTATTATCACCATTGTAAACCCAGTTAATTATTGCAGGAGTACATAGTTGCTAAGTCGAATCATTTATCAGTGTATACAGCTTTGGGACGATTGAGATTCATGATAGTTTTTATTTCATGGAGAAATGGGGAAGAAGTTACCTATTACCCCCATTAGTGCTCAATACTCTCCATGTTTTGTTGATCCTTTCAATTCGGGTCTGTAATTAGTCAATTGTAATGAGTTAGCAAAAACTCAAGTGTAGGTGTGTGTTTATAAACCCCAAGTTATGTATAATGTTTGATTCAAAAAAAAGAGAAAAAAGAGAGAAAAATAGAAAAAAAGAAAGAGTTTGATGTAGAGTTTGTATGTTATAGTTCGTATATCTAGTTAGCATTTATTCTTGTATTTAATTAACTCACTATTACCCCAAATCTACCCAAATATATCCCATCCGTTCCTGTTATTGTTTAAATTACACCCAAACATCACAACCCTTTGAAAGACCTCTTTGATGGTAATTTCTAGTACGAGTGGAGGTTTTTGATCCTTTACCAAGCCTATGGTAATTTGTATGCTATGACACGTAATGAGTGTTAATTTTCCATTTCTTATATTGTTATAATTCATTATACACCCGAGAGAAAGAGAGAATCCAAACACTTATGTGAGGTGCTAGTATATAACTTCTGTGCTTTTAATTACGAGGTCTAGAAGGTTATGTCATAAACTATCTTTGAAAAGTAAGTTAAATGCCCCCCGATATTGCTATTTTCTAGGTAGAAAAGCCCATTTGCTTGAGGACAAGCAAATCCCAAGTGTAGGGGTATTATGATGAGGTGTCATTTTAAGCACTTTTTCGGGGTCTTTTAACCCCTTAAATCTTGCAAATATGCCCAAATTATGTACTTAATCGTTCCTTTTTATGTTTTTAGCACATGGATGGCTTTTGAAGAAATACACATGACTTGGGCTCATTTGGAGAAGAACCGGACAAGATTACAACTCTACACCAAATCTCATAAAGAAAATGCGTACAGTGGCTGGAGACGATGTCACAATTAAATGTGACGGCGTCACAATTAAATGTGACGGCGTCAAGACGTACAAAGGATGGCTTCAGGATTTTGGTGACAGCGTCAGGATCCAACCGATTTAAAGAAGCCCTAGAAGATACGGCGGGGCGACGGCGTCAGGATTATAACGCGACGCCGTCGCACCCGTTTTTCTATATATACAAACTCGTTTTTAGGGTTTTAGGTGTGTAACTTTTGGGAGGCGAACCCTACCTTTAGAAGTCGATTGTAGCAGCTATTAGGCTCGTTTTAGGGTGTCAAAACCCTCTTGTATCAGCCTTAAACACATGTTTTAATCAAGTGAAGTCTTCTATCTTTTATCATTTAGTATGTCTATGTGTTGTTTGATTAATTCTTGTTCTTAGCTTCCTTTTAATATGTTAGGCTAGATCCATTAGTATTTACTTATGGTTGCATGAAACTTAGTTTGTAGATCCTTTTAATATTGCTTCTTGTGATGGATGTGCGCATTTGGCTCTAGAAAACAGGCTATAAAATATTACATTTGCATAGACGTCTAGGGAAACACGAGTGTGTAGAAAGGATACCATCGGTAACAGTCTTCATACTACCTTACCCCTAATATGGTTGATTCCTTTAAGTGTTTTAATGCATGTAATGTACTCTTAGGGGCCTTGTAATTGTATTCATACTACCTTACCTGTGCGTTTCCTTAACGAAATATTATATTGACGACGTTTTCGTGTAATTCGTTCATGACTAAGGAAATAATTACACAGATCATCACAAGTGTGACAAAGCAATAGAATTAGGAGAAGCAAACTAAGAAGTAGTGCATGATTAATTAAATACGTTCGTTTACCATATAAGTTCGCTCTAAAGTAGTTTAGATTTATTATTACTTTAATTAGTTAAAACCAAAACCAAACCTCTAAAACCAAAATTTACTTGCTTTCATAAAATAAACCAGAATTTACTTGCTTTCATAAAATATAAAATACAAAAAATAATCTTCTCTCAACCCCTTAGACCTCTGTTTTATTCTGTTCGAACCTTCCCAACCTGTTCCCCTAGAGAACGATAACAGCCCCTGAGTCTTGCCCATACTACACTACATCGGTTTGGTACAATGCCTAGGGAGTTGTAAAACTCTTTGTGAGTCGCAACACCCACAAAGAGGAAAGTAATCCAACTTATAAGTACCAATAGTTTGTGACACTTCAAAAAATCAATAAGATCAACAATGCTTTATAAAACAGTTTTGTGCACGACAGACAGATAGAACATTAACATCCATGTTACCTTTAAGTTCACATCAGCGCTTCTACTCAAGAGCAATTCTGCTGCTTAGATATGGCATTGATCAAGAGCCCAATTCAATGGGGTTTGACACTCACTATCTGCAATCTAGTAATAAAAGTAAATATATATTACAGTTTGGAAGTTGAAAGAATCCCAACCTAACTAATAAATAAAATTTATAAAAGACTTGAAGAAATAAGAAGGTAACGTACCCTTAGTATGAACTTAAATGCCACCCTCAGCACACTTGATCAAGTTCTTTGTATCACCTTCTCTTGTAAAGGTATGTATAGTATCTAAATTTGTGAAAAAGGTGTTTAGCCATATACCGTTACTCATTACTCCAACATACTTTCACTACTTATCTGATAAGAAAGATCTTTGGCCATATCTAATTATTTATTACTGTTAAATAAGGTGCTTGGCCATATATCATTACTCGTTTCCCACCTGTTGTTAAATAATATGCTTATTATGTCTTGTGTCGTACATTCATAGAAAAAGATTTCCTAAAATATATATGAAAACCGAAATTAAATTTGATGAGAACCTTATAACTGTTATTGTAACTATTTAACTATTGCAGAGATACTTATTTACTAACAAATGCAAAACACTCTAGGTTAGAAACGGGTCAAAACCGGATGTTCTTGGTGCTGGTCTGAGGATTTAGGAATCTCTCAATACAACCCTTGACGAAAGTCTATCCGAATCCAAATCATCATCTTGGTTAGATGATGATATCATAAGGAACATGTCGTTCAAAATACGTTTATACTTCATAATTATATATATGTGCACTTGTCTACTAACTTTGTTTTGTAGCACACCTCCATAGCTTGATTCCTTGGTTCCCCAAACAAGGGGGAGCATTTGCATCCTTACCGCAAGCACGCGTCGACACACCTTTTGTGATGTTTAGTCTTTGCAAGAAATTTGATCCTTGGATTCTCTAGCAACAAATGTCAATACAAAGGGTTGCAAGTGTCGTAGAAGTTCAATGAGCTAGGGGAGCTGGAGTGTATCAAATTAGATAGCTTGGGGGTGATTAAACGAGGTTGATAGGAGCAAGACTTCAATGGGATGATGCAAGCTCATTTTTTTGAAGATAGGAATGCATCGTACAAAGGGAAGATAGAAATAGAGAACTCAGAGCACACACCTTTTTGTTTTGAAAAAAGGGGAGAAGAAGTGTAAGAGTAACTTTTACACTTTTACTATGAGTTACAACTTTACATATTTTGTCATCATTAAAAAGGGGGAGATTGTTAGTGCAAATATTATGATATTTAATCTATACATTCTAAATTTGTGTTTTGGTGATGACAAACAAGTAACGTGTAAAATATTACGTAAAGTACGCAAGTCACTTGTATACATAAATCATCAACACAAACATTATTCAACTCTTCTCGATGTATCAAGTATCAATATGTGTCAACACACAAAGACTTCACCATCCTTATCTACCACAAGTAAGTATACATTTATCAAAGCAAGTTACTTATTTTCATCAACTCCTCTCGGCGTCCCGGTACTCTTACTTATATGGGCTTTGCTAGTTGGATCAGGCTAAGCAAATAGACTAGCCCATTGGGAGCCCAATATTGGTCAGCCCATTAAGGCCAAATCAAGGCTTCTAGAAACTTTAAAAAATAGAGGGAAACTAGTGAATCTAAATTTGAATTAAGATACATCCTATTAACTACTGTTAACTTTACCTTATTATCCAATTCACCTTTTTACCCATTGGATAGTTCACCCTTCTCCAAGTCATGATTTCCCTATAAATACCAACACTATTTCCCCTCCTTTTTGTTGAAAACCCACGGCTAAAAGGCCCTTTACACACAAATCTTATGTTTAATCATGCTTTACCATCAAGCTTGGTTCATGGTTATATTCTAGGTTAGTTCTACTAGTACCAAGGGGTATGTAGTGATGTGTAGAATGTCTCTACATAAAAGTGATCTCCTTTGATTACTTGGTTATCATGTAGTAGATCGGGTCACATAGAAGTGATTACACAATCCTATCTTCATCATTTATATCCGATCCTTGTTTTTCACAAACTTCAAAATTAATTTCCTGATCAATTATTACATTTTTGATCACTTGTATGTCATATAGTAGATCGGGTGTATAAAAAGGTTCTTGAAGTTTAGATAATGAACTTGTATCCATTTGACTACTAAGTCATGGATCTCATATTGTAACATCTTGTAATAGATTGTAGGAAATTTGGTTTATGTGTTTAGGCCTTAAAACACAAGGTTTGTTATGTTGGGCAATAAAATATAACAAGTGTTGTAAAGAGTGGTGGATCTGTTCTAGCTAAGATTAGAACTTGACATCTAGCTTAGTGTCAGAAAACATTGTAAGCGACGTAGTGGTTAGATATGTTAGGCCATAAACATAACGGGTTCGGATGTACCCGAAGAACAACTCGACATCTAGCTTTGTGTCAGAAAATAATGTAAGCGACGTTGTAAGGTTTTCTCCGCCTAGAAAGGAGCTTGTTGTGATAAATTGTATCCGATTTGCATTTCCGTTTACTCATCTCTTTACATTTAAATTCGCATTTATCGCTTTATATTTATACTTGAATTATATAGATAATTGGGTGACGTGTTTCTTATATAGTTTTAATTATGTTTGTGTCGTGGATAGATGTGAACATTGTATTGTTGTGATATGCTTTGATACTATATGTATAGTTAGTGTAGAACTAGTATGAACACTCCTCATACTGTGTCACGCTTGATTGGCAATTTGTACAAAACATTTTAGTTTTTAAACGAAAACGTATTCACCTCTCTCTACGGTTTTCACAACTGGGTACTAATTCGATTTAAAATTCCACTTGTCGGGTCGGTGGAAGTCCTGGCAAGTCTTCGGGTAAGACTTACAGAAAATCTCGCATGATAAGTACGTCCTCAAGTCGCTTCTCCTCTGACTTTTTCTCCGTCTTCTTTTTAGTGATCTGGGCAGAAAGACATGGCATCCTTTCTGTATATACTTCTGAGTCTTGGTGCATGAGATGATATTCAATCTAGTTTGTTTAATACCATCGTCCTTTGTCACTTGGAATCGTTAATATTTTATTACGTAGGGAATTCATAGACCAATCTTCTCATCCTACGAACGATCTCGACTGGTACTGCGTCAACCAAATCTATATCGATGAATGGATGTCAATTACCTAGTCCTATGGGCATTAGATCAATGTTGAATGAGTGATTTAGAAAATTAAGAGTGCAACCCCGAATTATAGAATCGGTTCCTATCAGCTTCCCGTCAGCTAACTCTATAGTGTATTTTATGTCTAACACAGTTGGGATGATATCAATTAAGGAGCTAAATGTAGTCAACATAAAACTTTATCGGCACCAGTATCAAATAAGATAGAAGCATAACGGTTATTTGGTGGTGAAAGAAAACGTACCCGTTATTAAGACATTTAGGTTTGGTAGACTTTCCTTCCCAATGCATATGCTCTTCCCTAAGCTTTTTCATTCCTAACTTGATTTCCATGGTTTTGGTTCTTTAACTTTGAGCACTCACTTCGGCAGTGTCCCTTGCTTTCCACACTCATAGCAAGTAACTGTAGCCCTTTGATTTGCAACTGGGACTCACTGAGAGCTCTCTTCCAAAGTGGCATGTCCGCCTCGGGAAGATCATCTCTATGTGTGGTAGATGGTATTAATAAGGGTAGTGATGGTATCTCTGATGGATGGTGGGTGGGTGGTGATGCAGCTCTTAACCGAATCTTGGCTGCTTTGTAGCCCAATGGTGCCTCAGCATATATAGGGCTAGTATGGGTGGGTGGTGATGATAGAGGTAATGGTGGAGATGGTACAGGTAGTGGTGGTGAGGAAATCTGGAGAAGTAGGGATGATAGTGGAGTAAGTAGAGATGGTGGTGGTGATGAAGGTAGTGCAGCAGCAACCGCGGCAATGGGTGCCTCAATAGCAGCTAACATCGGTGTTTGAGGTCGGACAGACACCCTAACCATGCGACGTCTAGGTGATGGTACATGTGTAGGTACAGACTCGTCGATCTCAAATGCCTCTATATCCTTAGCTGAGGGAACAAGGTCATCAACAGGTACAACAAAAGAGTCGGCTAGAGCTGGATGCCCCTCCTCCTCCTCATCATCATCCTCGGAAGCCTCCTACTCCTCCTCCTCCTCCTCCTCATCATCATCATCATCATCAGATGACTCATCATCATCATCGTCTCCTCCACCGACAGGATAGTCGGTAGGATCCTCCTTAGGGTCCTCCTCTAGATCCTCCCCCGGATCGGAGTCAACAACATAGTCCGGTGATAGGGTTGTGGGTGAAACATCAACCGGTAAAGACTGATCCTTAATGGGTGCCTTAGCATCAGATAATGCCACTTACTCAAGGTCTTAGGCTCAGGTACATAGTCTAGAGAAAGCGGTGCCTGCTCTGGCTCCTCAGGGCCAGGCACATAGTCTGGAGAAGGTGGGTGCTCAGGACCCAACACGTAGTCTGGAGATGGTGGTGCCTGTCCTGGAGACTGCGGTGTGGCATTAGGTACCTCTAGCTCATCGTCAAAAACCCATGGAACCTCCATGGCTCCGAATCAGAATAAACGGACGTGCAGGTAACTGTGGATGATGACATGACTGCTAAAACAATAAAATATACTTATATAAGTATATTAGATAAGACTAGTATAGTATATACGTAATATAATATAAACACGTATATAGATCATGAAAGCATCTAGTATAACCAACTAATGCAACTCAATAGTGTATGTATGTCCCGTGAAAAACTTTTGTATGATGCAATGTTTGAAAACGGTTATAGTCCAAGTAAAAACATTTGACCTAGTTCTCTATAACCTTGGATCTAGATACTAATCTGTAACACCCCCAAATAGGGTCGTAGTGAAATAAGGGTCTGAGAGTGTTACATCATAGATCAACAGCATAAGATATGAGAAAGACCTCTATGTGAGTCGTTTGAAAATGATACATTGGATTAAATAAATTATTTGTTACAAAAGCCCATAGCTTAATTTGTTCATCTCTGAAAAATGTAAAGATTTTAATACATAACAAATACTTCAAAATGTAATGCACTTAAATCTTTATAATAATATGACTCCAAAATGATAACCACCAATGTATCCTTGTTCTTGCCATATTGACTTGAGAAAAAATGCTTTAAAACGTCAACATAAATTTAGTGAATTCACAGGTTTAATTAATGTAAAAAGTAGGACCACAAGATTTCTAAATGTAAGACATGTAACACATACAATATCTCAAAATGTAATTACGAAATGCACTAAGCTCATGACACTGAAGCTACAACATATATGTATGCAAATTAATGCAAATAATGTGCTCGTGTAGATGTTCACCCACAACATCCAAATTGTTCCGACATGGTATACATTCGTAGTTTCGGTATCTCCGAAACTAGTGAGCGCTACTCACCCGAACGGGGATGTCAAATCCAAATAGATCTATTCTTAACATTCGCGCTTACAATCCAGTAATTAACAGTTGATTCATGGGCATAGTGGGTTATAGCTACTTAGGCAAACTCGTAATTTGTATAAAAGTGTACTTGCGTCCAAATGTAAAACAATTGCATGTTTCTCACCCCGAGAACTGTAAATCATTGGAATCGTATAAAAATGGGGCTATGAACTGACCTCAAATGAATGGTTGGGGGGCGGGGGCTGGGGGGCGGGGGGGGTGGGGGGGGTGGCGTGTGGGGGGTGGGGGGGGGGGGAAGGTGGGGGGGGTGGGTGAGTGGGGGGGTGGGGGGGGGCGTGGGGGGGGTGCTAGGTGGGGTGAGGGGGGGGGGTGCGGCGCGGGGGGGGGTGGGGGGGGGGGTGCGGGGGGGGGGGTGGGGGTGAGGGGGGGGGGGGAGGTGTGGGTGGTGGGGTAGGGGGGGTAAGGGGCGGGGGGGGGGGGGCGGGGGGTGGGTGGGCGGTGTGTGGGGGGGGGGGGGGGCGGGGGGGGGAGGGGGGGGGGGGGAGGGGGGGGGTGGAATGGGGGGCGGGGGGGGGGGGGGGTAGTGCGGGGGGGGGGGGGGGGGCGTGGTAGCGGGGGTGGGGAGGGTGGGTGGGCGGGGGGGGGGCGGAGCGGGGCGGGTGGGGGGGGGGGGGGTGCGACGGGCGGTGTTGGGGGGGGGGAGGAGAGGGGGGGGGGGGTGTTGGGGGGGGGCGGGGGGGGGTGGGGGTGAGTGGGCGGTGGGGTGGGGAGGGGGGGGGGGGGGGGGGGGGGTGGGGAGGGGGGGGGGGGGGGGGGTGGGGGGGTGGGGGGGCAGGCGGGGGGGGCGGGGGAGGGGGGGGGGGGGGGGAATCGGGTGGGGGGGGGGGGGAGGGGGTGGGAGGGGGGGGGGGGGTGGAGGTGGGGGGGGGCGGGGGGGGGGTTAGGGGGGGGGGGGGGGGGGGGCGTTGGGGGGGAGAAGGGGGGGGGCGGGGGGGGGGGGGCGGCGGTGGGGGGGGGGGGGGGAGGGGTGAGGGAGCGGGATGGGGGGGGGGGGGGCGGAGGGGGTAGGGGGGGGGGGGGTGAGGTGGGGAGGGATGGGGGGGGGTAGGGAGGAGGGGGGAGGGGGTGAGGGCGGGGGGTGGGGGGTGGGGGGGAGGCTGGGGAGGAGGGGGGAAGGGGGGGGGGCTGGGGGAGGGTGGGTGGTGGGGGGGGGGTGGGTTGGTGGGGGGGGGGGGGAGCGGGGGGGGGGAGGGGGCGGGGGGCGCGGGGGGGGGGGGGGGTGGGGTGGGGGTGGGGTGGGGGGGGGGGGAGGGGGATAGGAGGGGGTGTGGCGGGGGGGCGGGAGGTGTGGGGTGGGGAGGGGGGGGGGCGCGGGGGTGGAGAGGGTGGGGGTGGTGGGTGGGCTTTGTGGGGGGGGGGAGTGGGGTGATTAGCAATTATCCACCATACTAGTGGGGGGGGGATGGGGGGGGGGGGGGATGGGGGGATGTGTGGGGGTGGGGGCGGAGTGTGGGGGGGGGAGGGTGACGGGGTGGGGGGCGGAGGGGGGGGTTGAGGGTCGGGGTGGGGGGGGGGGGTGGGGGGGGGGGGGGGGCAGAGGTGGGGGGGGGAGGGGGGGGGTGGGCGGGCTGCGGTGGGGAGGGGGGGGGGGGGGTGGGGTGAGGGGGGGTGGCGGGGGGGGGCGGAGGAGGGGCGGGGGTGGTGGGGGGTGGGTTTGGGTGGTTGTTAGTGCTTTTTTTTTTTTCGTTGTATGTTTCTTTTATTTGTTTAGTTTTATTTTGTTTTTTTGTTTTTTGTGTTTGTGTTTTTTTTTATTATTTTTTTTTTGTTATTTGTTGTGTTTTTTTTATTTGTTTATTTTAATTGTTTTTTGTGCTTTTCTTCTTTTTCTTTTGGTGGTTTTCTTTTTTTTCTTTTTTTCCTTGTTATATGTAACGTTTGGCTTTGATTTTTTTTGGGATTGTATTCTTCTTTTTTGTGGTTTTTTGGTTTTTTTTGTTTTGTATTTTTTTTTTTGTTTTGTTTGGTATATTTGTGTTTTTTTGTTCTTTGTTTGTAGTTTTTTTGTTTTTGTTGTATTTTTTTTTTTTTTAGTTTTTTTTTTTTTTTTTTTTGTGTTTTTTTTGTTTTTTATTTTGTATTTTTTTTTGGTTTTGTTTATGTTGTTGTTTTTTGTAGTTTTATCTTATTGTTTTTTTGGCTTTTTTTTTGTGTGGGTTCTTTTTTTTTGTTTTTTCTTTTTTTCTTCTTTTGTTTTTGTTCTTTTGTCTTGGGTTTTTGTCTGTTATATTCTTTTGTTTGTTGGTGGGTGTTTGTTGTTTATTTTTTATTTGTTTTTTATGTTTTTTTTATTTTTATCTTTTTCTTTTTTTGTTATTTTTTTGTTTTTTTTTGTTTTATTTTTTTTATTTTTTTTTTTTTTTTTTGTTTTTGTTTTTTTTTTTTTTAGATGGTTATTTTTTGTGTTATTTGGTTGGTTTTTATTTTTTGTGTTTTTTTTATTTTTTACTTTTTTTTTTATTTTTTTGTTTTTTTTGCTTTTTTTTTTTTTTTTTGTTTTTTTTTTTTTTTTTCTTTTTTTTGGTTTTTTTTGTGTTTTCTTTTTTTTTTTTTTTTGTTTTTTTTTTTTGTGTTTGCATTTTGTTTTTTTTTTTTTTTAGTTTTTTTTTTTTTTTTTTGTTTTTTTTTTTTTTTTTTTTTTTTTATATATTTATTGTTTTTTTTTTTTTTTTTGTTTTTTTTTTTTTTTTTTTTTTTATTTTTTTTTTTTTTATTTGTGATTTTTTTTTTAGTGTTTGTTGGTTTGTTTTTTGTTGTTTTTTTTTTTTTATTAGTTTTTTTTTTTTTTTGTTGTTGTCTTTTTCTTTTCTTTTTTTCTTTGTTTTGTTGTTTTTTTTGTATTTTTTTTTGGTGTATTTTTTTTTTTTTTTTTTTTTATATTTTTTTTCTTTTTTTTTTTTTTTTTTTATGGTGTTTTTTGTTTTTATGTTTTGTGTTTTTTTTTTTTTATTTTTATTTTTTTTTTTGTTTTTTTATTTTGTTATTTTTTTTGTCTGTATATTTTTTTTTTTTTTTTTTTTTTTTATTTTTTTTTTATTTGGTTTTATTTTTTTTATTTTTTTTTGTTTTTTGTATTTTTTTTTGTTTTTTATTGTGCTTTTTTTTTTATTATTTTTGTTTTTTTTTTTTTTTTTCTTTTTTGGTTTTTTTTTTTCTTTTGTTTTTTTTTTGTGGTTTATGTTATTGGTTTATTATTTTTTTTAGTGTGTTTTTTTTTTATTATTTTCTTTGTTATTTTATTTTTGTTGGGTTTTTTTTATTGTTTTTTTTTTTTTTTTTCTATTTGTATTTGCTGTTTTTTTTTTTTTTTTTTGTTCTTTTCTTAGTTTGTTATTATTTTTTTTTTTTTTTTTTTTTTTTTTTTTTTTTTTTTTTGTTTTTTTGCTTTGTATTTTTGTTTGCTTTTTTTTTTTTTGGTTTATTTTTTGTTTTTTTGGTTTGTTTTTGTATTTCTTTTTTTTGTATGTTTTATTTTTTTTTTGTTTTTTTTTTGTTTTTTTTTTTTTCGTTTTTTTATTTTTTTTTGCTTCTTTGGGTTGTTTTTTTTTTTTTTATTTTTTTTTTTTTTTTATTGTTTTTTTTTTTATTTGTTTTTTTTTTTTTTTTTTTTTTTTTTTTTTTTTTTTTTTTTTTTTGTTTATTTTTTTTTTTTTTTTGTTTTTTTTTCCTTTTTTCTTTTTTTTATTATTTTGTTTTTTGTATTGTTGTTTTTGAGTTTTTGTTCTTTTTTTTTTTTTTTTTTTTTTTTTTTTTTTGTTTTTTTTTGTTGTTTGTTTGTTTTTTTTTTTTTTTTTTTTTTTGTTTTTTTTTTTTTTTTTTTTTTTGTATTATTTATTTATTTGTTTTTTTTTTTTTTTTTTTTTTGCGTTTTTTTTTTTTTTTTCTTCTTATTATTTTTTTTTTTTTTTTTTTGTGTTTTTTTTTTTTTTCTTTTTTTTTTTTTTTTGTTTTTTGGGTTTAGTTTGTTTTTTTTGTTTGTATCTCTCTGTTTTTTAGTTTTTTTTTTTTATTTTATTTGTTTGTATTGTTTTTATTTTTTCTTTGATTTTTTTGTTTTTTGGTTTCTTTTTATTTTTGTTATTGTCTTTTTATTTGTTTTTTTTTATTTCTTTTCTATTTTTTTTTTTTGTTATTTTTACTTTTTTTGCTTTTGTTCTTTTAGTTTTTTTTTGTTTATTTTTGTTTTTTTTTTTTTCTATTATTGTTTTTATTTTTTTTTTTCACTTGTTTTTTGTTTATTTTTTGTTTATAGTTTTTGTTTTTGGTATTGTGTTTTTTTTGTTGTTTTATTTATTTTTTTTTTTTATTTTTTTTTAGTAATTTTTTGTTTTTTGCTTTTTTTTTTTTTTTTTTTTGTTTTTTTTTTTGTTTTTTGTTTTTTTTTGTTTTTTTTTTTTTTTTTTTTTGTTTTTTTTTTTTTTTTTTTTTGTTATTTTTTCTTTTTTTTTTTATTTTTTTTTTTTTTTTTTTCTTTATTCTTTTATTGTTTTTGTGTTTTTTTTTGTTTCTTGTTTTGGTTTTTTTTTGTTTTATTGTTTTTATTTTTTTTTATTGTTATTTATTTTGTGGTTTTTTTGTTTGTATTTTGTTTTTTTTTTTTTTTTTTTTTTTTTCTGTTTTTTTTTTTTATTTTTTTGTTTTTTTATTTTTTGTGTTTTTTTTTTATTTTGTATTCTTTTTGTTTTATTTTTTTTTATTTTTTTTTTTTTTTTTTTTTAGTTTTTGTTTATTTTTTTTTTTTTTTTTTTTATTTTTATTTGTTTTTATTTTTTTGTTTTGGTTAGTTTTTTTTATTTTTTTTTTTTTTTTTATCTGTTTTGTTTTTTGTTTTTTCTTTAGGTTTTTATTTTCTTCTTTTTGTGTTTTTTTGTTTACGTTTTTTTTTTTTTTTGTATTTTTCTTTTTTTATTTTGTTTTTTTTTTATTTCTTTAGCATTTCTTTTGTATTTGCTTTTTTTTTTTATGTTTTTTTTTTTTTTTTTTGGTTTTTTTTTGTATTTGTTTTTATTTTATATTTTTGGTTTTTTGTCATTTATTTTTTGTGTTTTTTTATGTGTTTTTGTTTTATGTTTTCTTTCTCTTTTTCTTTTTTTTTGGTTTTTTTTTTTCTTTATTTAGTGTTTTTTAATTGTTTTTTTTTTTTTTTGATTTTTTTTTTATTGTTTTATTTATTTTTTTTTGTCTTTTTATGTTTATTTTTTATTTATTTTGGGTTTGGGTTTTTTTTTTTTGTTTATTTGTTTATTTTTTTTTATTGTTTTGGGTCGTTTTTATGTTTGTTTCTATTTTTTTTATTTGTTTATTTTTTCTGTTTTATGTTTTTTTTGTTTTTTTTGTTTATTGTGTTTTTTTTGTTGGTTTTTTAGTTTTGTTTTATTTTTATTTTTGTTTGTATTTTTTTTTTTTTTTTTTTTTTTACTGTTTTTGTTTTATTTTTTTTTTTAATTGTTTTTTTTTTTTATTTTTTATATTTTTCTTTTTTTGGTTCTTTTTTGTTTGTTTTTGTTTGTTTTTAGTTTTTTTTTTTTTTTTTTTTTTTTTTGTTTTTTTTTTTTTTTTTTTTTGTTTTTGTTTTTTTTTTTTTTTTTTTTTTTTTTTTTTTTTTTTTTTTTTGTTTTTGTTTTTTTTTTTGGTTTTTTTGTTGTTTTTTTTTTTTTTTTTTTTTAGTTTGTTTCTATTTTGTTATTTTTTTATTTTTTTTGTTTGTTTTTTTTTGTTTTTATTAGGTTTTTTTTATGTATTTTGGTTTGTTTTATTTTTTTTGTGTATTTTCTTTTTGTATGTTTTTTTTGTTTTGGTTTTTTTTTTTGTTTATTATGATTGTAGTTTTTTTTTGTTTTGGTTTTTTTTTTTGTTGTTATTTTTGTTTTTTGGTTTGTATTTTTTATTTTTTTTTTTTTTTTTTGTTTTTTTTTGGTTGTTTTTTTTTTTTGATCTTTTTCGTCTTTGTATTTTTTTTTTTTTTTTTTTTTTTGGTGGTTTTTGTTGTTTTTTTTTTTATTGTTTTTTTTGTTTTGTATTTGTTTTTTTTTTTTTTTTTTTTTTTTTTGTTCTTTATTCCCATAGCTTAATTTGTTCATCCTTGAAAAGTGTAAAGATTTTAATACATAACAAATACTCCAAAATGTAATGCACTTAAATCTTTATGGAAATGTGACTCCAAAATGATGACCACCAATGTATCCTTGTTCTTGCCTTATTGACTTGAGAAAAACATGCTTTAAAATGTCAACATAAAGTTGGTGAATTCACAGGTTTAATTAATGTATAAAGTAGGACCACAAGATTTCCAAGTGTAAGACATGTAACACATACAATATCTTAAAATGTAATTACGAAATGCACTAAGCTCATGAGACTGAAGCTACAACATATATGTATGCAAATTAATGCAAATAATGTGCCCGTGTAGATGTTCAACCCGCAACATCTAAATTGTTCCGACATGGTATACATTCGTCGTTTCGGTACCTCCGAAACTATTAAGCTCTACTCACCCAAATAAGGATGTCAATCCCAAATAGATCCATTCATAACATTCGCGCTTACAATCCAGTAATTAACAGTTCATGATTCATGGGCATTGTGGGTTATAGCTACTTAGGCAAACTCGTAATTTGTATAAAAGTGTACTTGCGTCCAAATGTAACACAATTGCATGTTTCTCACCCCGAGAACTGTAAATCATTGGAATCGTATAAAAATGGGGCTATGAACTGACCTCAAATGAATTGAATTGATTATATAAATTAAATAAGTGAAATGTCCTGAGAAATCCGAATGCAACCTAATTAATTATAGGCCGTATAAGTGTCAAGTATTTAATATAAATACATCAATATATTTTTATAAAGTGACATCACCATCTAAATGCCTTTGTTTAATTTATAAACTTGAAACAATATTTAAATTGCTTTCGTTAAATAAATGCCTAAGTATTTGTATTTGAAAAATACAAATATTATCTTTGTCAAATGTTTGATTATTTGTTAATAATAATTGATTTAATATTTTTTTATTTATATAATGATATTATATAAATAGTTTAATTATTTCATAAAATATTATTTATAAAAATATACTTGTCTTAATATTTTCTATTTAAATATCTATATATCCAAAAATTATGAAAATCGGAAGGTTTAAGTAAAACATAGTTTCGAACAACTTTGTAGTTTTATACTTTTGCCGAATCGGACTCGAAGGTCCTCAAAATCATTAATTTAGAATTCTGTAGTTTTATTTATATATTTTCAGCTTTTATATAAAGTTAAAAGTATATATATACATTTTGAAAACTTTAGAAATTTACAACTTTATTATTTTAGCTCCATTTTACGCGTCCTCTATATGTACGGAATTGCAATTAAATAATCTAACATATAAAAATGTTTACTGAATTTATACTATCGTGAACAGTAGCAGTTTTTATAAAAACACTTTTTTATCGTAATCTTATAAATGTCATAACCTATTCGTTATAGCTCGGTTTTTCGAGTTCTTTATATGCTTATGATCCTTATAATATGTACTATTTTCATAAAATACTTCCTGGAATTATTAAGACTTTGAATTTTTACAGTAGGTTTATGCATTCGAATTAATATGTTTATAAAAATTTATATTATAAACTTTTAACATGTTTAAGTCATTACAAGTCCTCCACTTTACTTATTAACATATCTTCCATATATATTAAGTCCTCTAATCATAGTACATGATTTTTGTCCAAAAGGAATGTCCTCATAATCTTTTATTTATAAACTTTTATAAATAAACTTTCAATGATTTAATTTACAAACTAGTTTTATAAACTAACTAATACTTATATAAAGTATGTTTCTTGCATTTTAACGCATTGTTACCATCATTTCATCATGAGAAATACAAAATTCGAATTTATATATACATGCCATTTTATTTTATAAACTTATAAAATAAACTTGGATGGTGATAAACAATATAAACAATATATATAACTATGAAAATGAAATATTAGAAAAGTTTAGGGTTTGCATTACACCTTAAGAAGATGATGAAGAAGATACACAAAATCACAACCCAGGTATTAACCCTAAATACTTATCACAAAGCCCTAACTTCCTTAGAAAACCCTAGTTTTTCTTCTTGTACAAACCCTTTGTAATTACCCAACCAAGCTTCCAATACTATTTTTAAGACCTTAGATATGCCTAATATCAACCCTTTTATGCTTGTAATACTTGAAAAATCAAAACTAATGTGTGTATTTGGGATGTGTGTTTGAACCGTGGGATAGGAGAGACCAAGAGAGTGTTTTGTGCTTTGTTTTCTTGCAAGTGATTAAGTGTAAGAGTTAGTTACTTTATGGCATTAATATATAGGCTAATACTTGTAAGAATACCACTTGAATCAAACCATCAAATGTATTACAAGGGTGCACGGTTTGGAAGGGCTAGGATTTAGGGTTTTTAAGTTTTATTAGTATTATATGTAAGTAAAAGATGGTAAAGGTGTAAGATAAGCATGGAGTGGTGTAAGTGTGATTTGATTTAAGCTTAAGCATGCACTTTGCTCTTTCTTTTGCCCTCTAAATCAACCAATTATGGAAGAGAAATGGGAGGGTTTTGGTGGCTTGTGTAAGGTGTGTAAGTAAAAGCAACAGTGTACTTTATTAGTGAGTGGGTTTGGTTTGATTTAATTTGAATTGTGTATATGTTAGATGTATAAAACCGGCCCTCTGGGTAATTAAGTGAAGGTTTTATAAAAAATTGATATTAAGTGAAATATTGGGTATTGATTTTAGTATAGATAGGTATAGGTACTTTCGGGTATGCCTAAATGTATTTTATTGCGAAACGTAAACGTCTTACGTAACCAAAAAAATGAAATATGAAAAGTTATAAATTATCCTCGTAATAATTATATAACACTTTCTTGACGTAAACTTTTACTTGTTTGGCATCCGTTTACATTGAATGTTGATTTTTAGTTTATGCGATTAACTAAATGATACAAATTAAAATCAAACGCGTAAAACCCTAAAAACAAATAATGGAAAGTATTGAGTCGTAAAATGACCTGAAATAATGGATTGTTACAATTTCTACGTTTAACAACACCATTCTGCTAAGGCGTTCGAGCAATTGACGTTTGATGCATAATGCCTAGCTTTTCATAATAAGACCTCAGTTTTTCGTTTTGAACTCAATTCCATTATCAGACTGGACTTTCAGGATTTGAACCTTCATATTTCGTTGGATTTGAGTAATGAACTTGATGATCATCCCTGGAGTCTCATCTTTTCTCCAAAGAAAATACACCCAAGTATATCGAGAGTAGTCATCGACAATAACCAGAATATATCTTTTTCCATTAGCAGTTTTAACCCTTATTGGCCCGCACAAATCCATATGAATTAATTCAAGTTTAGAATTTGTACATGGAATTAACTTAGGTAGAAATGTGACCTTTTTGCTCTTTCCTTGTTCACAAGCAAAACATAAGTGATCTTTGTCATACTTAAATCTCGAAAGCCCATCAACTAGATCTTGTTTAGTGAGATGATTAATGGTACCGAAATTCAGATGAGAAAGTCGTTTGTGCCATAACCATGATTTAGTTTACCTGGCTTTGGACATTAAGCAAACTAGAGAAGAAGCAGCCATTTTAGAAATTGAGATGGTATAGAGATTAGAATTACATGAAATAGTAAGTAAATCTTCACCCTCCAAATTCTGAACATAGCAAGTGTTAAAACGAAAGGCTACTTCAAGATATCTATAACAAAATTGTTCGACCGAAAAAAGATTATGTCTGAGGCCCTCAACATAGTACACGTGACATATCGTGAGATTTCCTTAAACATAATCTTTATATCTAGTGATTGCAGCGAAGTTATTATTTCCAAAGCGGTCTGTGCCCATGAATTTCTCAATGAAATTTCTTAGCAGTTTAAGATTCCCAGTCATGTGTTTTGAACACCCGCTATCAACAATCCAAAGGATAATCTGGATCACCTGCATCACATGAAACAAATTCGGATGGAGGAGTGGACAATTTGGCTACCTATATCTGAGTGGTAACCGATGTTTTAGAGTGAGTTCTAGCACTAGGACTACTCATAGAAACACTAGGTGACTTTTGTGCAATTGGACTCTTGGGCGACCAATTGAAAGTTGATTGGTTTTCAAACCATTCCTGCCACTTCCTACTTGTTGCAATTTTGTTTTTCATGTAAGTGCTAAGTGTCATATTTTGTTTAGATTATGGAGTTAGTGATGAAGCATGAGAGACCTTATTTGTTGCTTTTGGGGGTGTAGCAACACTAAACCTAGATTTCCCAACTACGGGAGTAGCTCCTAATTTACTAGATTTTACGGCTATGGGAGATGTAAATAAGGCTCTTTTTACTCTAGAATTCAGAGACAAAGCATAACGAGCAACACATTTATCATGAGAGATCATAAAAACATCTTTGCCACATGAAACACATATAAGATTCGAACCATCATTCACAGCATTTACAGTCTTTGCTTTTAATACATTTGCATTTGATTCAGAAACAGTCAAAATCAATGTATCACACTTATTAGAAACTAAACTAACACTACTTTGTGATTGCTTGACATCCTTAGGAGTGCTCTTAGACTTAGTGTTCAGCAAGACTCTTTTCTTCGAATTAGTGTCCTTAGAATCTGGTCTTCTAACACTACAGAACTTGCTACTCTTGTGGAATTACAAGAAAACTTGTTAGATTTAGCAACTGGCGATTGTGTTTCTGTTTTCATGACTCTATACATGCCTCGTGTGATTACATTCGCATTCTTTTTTTTGACCTTGCTCATTTTTAGGAGTAGAACATGAGGTGACTGGTTTTGACTTATTTGTTTTACCCTTAACCTTAGAAACTATCTTAGCCTTAAAAAAAAATTATTCAACGGTGTTACACAGATTAGTTTCTCTAAGGTCGCAGATTTGTCAAACTTAGTGTTCACATTCTTCCCCTTTTCAGCAAGTTTAAGCTTAGCTTTGAGTTTAGAAATTGTCATCAAAAGATCTTGATTCTTAGCATGCACATCACCATAAGCATATGTCTTTTGATTGACATTTTCAATTAACTCATTGACTTCTTGTTGATGTTGAACCCGTGTCACTTTGATTGAGTTGAAAAGCTTTTGATATTCAAGTTTAATCCTTTCATTTTCTTGAACCAAAGATTCTATTTGAATATTTAACGACACATTTTCACCATTCAACTGTGCCATTTGTGACTTCCAAGAGATATCACAAGCAATTGGTTCTTTTTGATGTTGCAATAAAAACTCAAAATCAATGCTTTGCACTTGAGAACGTTGAAAATCATTTTCAAGAATTTTGATTCGTTTGAGCAAATTTACTTGGATATCTTTGGACTCATTGGAGATCTTCTCCATTTCAAACATTAACATTTCATTTTTCTGTTGTTCAACAGAAATAAGCACATAATCCCTAATTTCTCTCTTTAAGGATGCTTCTAAAAATCAATCGATTTCATTTTGAAAAGGTTCATCTTTTTGTGCTTGCTCCTCAACTTTTCGTTCCATTGACACAAAATTTCTAACATCTCCTGTACTTCTTTTGTAATTTCTTGTTTAATGTCAGTTAAGCATTTTCTTAATGAATATTAAATCGGAATTACCTGCTGATTAAAATATTTTCTTATCTCATTTTGCTCGTCATAGATAACAGTTCTTTCTTTTTCCCTTTGAAGACTAATATTAATAAGTTTATTTAACTGTTTAATTTCTATTTCCAAATTGACAAACTGTAACACCCCCAAAATGGGTCGCAGCGGAATAAGGATCCGGGGCATGTTACTTCAAGATCAACAGCACAAGAT
>BQNB010057966.1:0-37975 GCA_026074375.1 Tanacetum coccineum
CCTCGGGTTAAAGGCCATCACGGATAAAAGTGGCCCCGTCTCAATTCGGTTTGAGTTTGGCGATAGAGAGACCCTGATGCCTCTCGGTGAGCATGCGGCTCATTGGGCTAACTACCTTGGGGAGCTCGTTCGGGAGTTTCCGTTGCACTACCCTTCCTGGCATCAAGTGCCGGCGGAGCAGAAGGCGAGGTTCATGGCTCAGATTGGGGTAAGTTATTTCATTATCCTTTTATGTTTATTTCATTATCGTGTTCATTTATTTAATTATGTATATTTATCTAAATTCATTTATTTATTTATATCATATAAATAAATAAATAAATTTAGATAAATATATAAATTATATCTCTAACTCTATCTTTGTTGTATATGATTGCAGACCCAGTTTGACATGCATCCCCACATGGAATCCGATCGCTGGCCACTTATCTATGCGGCCATCCAGCAGCATCTACAAAAGATCTACAATGGCAAGAAGGTTGCTCTTAAGGAAAGGCATTGGATTTCTGACTCTGACGGGACTTACGACCTGGAGCGCATCAGACTATCACGTCCTTCGCATATTTCCGAGGTCAATTGGGATGCGTAGATTGCGTTCTGGAATGATCCCAAGAACTGTGCCCGGGCTACCCAAAATAAACAAAACCGAGCAAAAAGCAAGGTCGTATGCCGACAGGGATCCCGGTCTATTGCCGCCCTCCGAGATATATATATATATTTTACATATATATATATGTGTTGTGATTTGTCATTTTTAATTTGTTTCATCTTATATACGTGTGTATGTGCAGATGGAGAGCTCAGCTACTAGAGAGTACACGTCGCTGATCCACACCTTCTTCTTGACACATACTGTTGGTGGCGTATTCTTGAACCCCGAGGACAAAGCTCTTTATGTAAGTTTTGTTCCAAAACACGCACTTCAATGATTTGTCGAGAAATAATGTAGTGACCCGACTAATATATTAACTATCTTGTGTTTGTGTGACTACATAGGATGAGATGCTGAGGCTACAGGGTCTAGGCTCCAACACCCCCACGGGTGTGCCCTACACTGAGGATGAGATCATGGCCATTGTTCGCGGGGGCAAGCAGCGGGGGCACATTCCCGGTGTTGGACGGGTTTTGCCAGGACAGGGTACGGTCATTCCTCCCCCATCTCAAAGCACGCACTCCACCGATATCGCTAGGCTCAAAAAGAGGGAGAAGCAGCTCACGAAACAAGTGAACATGTTCATGAGGTTATTTAGGAGTGACGACAAATTTTCTCAGATGCTTAATCAATTTGAGTCACAACCTGAGTACGGTGGTGGCAGCGGGAGTGGCGGGTGCGGGGATGATGAGCCAGGAGATGATGAGGACGGCGGCGAGGATGAGGACGATAGTTAGGGGATTTTGGCCCCGTTTATTTAACCGATTTGGCAGTTAAACTAACTGCTATGCAGTTATAACTGAAAAATCAGTTTTGTTGGTCATATAATCATCACAATCTCTGGTTCTGTTTTTTCATAACATCAAAACACATTCTCATTTCATAATCTGAGTTTTATCCGATTTAAGATTTCGATAGAACCATCGAAATACTTCAATCTGAAAGTGTTTACACGACTCTCAGATTTCTGTGATCATTTTTATACAACATATGCACGGGCTGAGGTCATCCAGTATAGGACCCCGTTTGCATAGACACTCTCATTTGGGGTCCATACAGTAGGCCTCACGGCGAACTCGGCATGGACCCCATGACCGTCCACTTCTAATGTCGGCTTGTATGATGCGACGCCGCCATTTGCAGCCTCGGACATCCCACCAGCCACGTACAGCTTGAAATGGTTGGTAAAATCTTCCCTGATGCCCACAGCTGGATTAGTCCTTGATTTTTGCAGATGTGGAAGGTGACCAAATTGACCAGTAAACGGATTACAAACTGAAAACCGAATAGGTACACCTCCGGTGGACTTAAACAATATATAACCTTGTCCTCCAATAGTCGACACAGGTCTAGTCATACTAGGAACATGTTCCAAATTGAGCAAGTGACAACTTCTCTGTATTGGGTTATGAATAAAACATAATTGCCTGCTGGTGCTACGAGTGGGCAAAGCAATGAACCATGGCTGGCGATGGCGGTAGATTTGCCTCGTCTCTCTTCCACAGTCATGCCAGTGACGGCAGGCCGCGATGGCACGTGCCAAGGAGCATGGAGTAAGGTAAGAAAACACATTGGCTAACACATCAGAAGGAAGATTGTTAACTCATTCAATAAACCTGCGATCAAAAAATAACTCAAACAATACTCAATCCTTATTCTTTCTTTTTCTGCCGAATTCAACATTTGTTAAGTTTAGAGTTTCGGTCCATTAGAACACATTAAATTCGAGTATACATTCAAGAAGTTGATTGGTCTCACTTGTTTCTTCCTGGCTTGATACAACAAGTTATACACGAGGTGTTGGTTGAATCTCTTGTTCGAAAGAAAAAAAAAAAACCTTAAAAGGTTAAGCCTAGCATTGCTTACGTGTTCGGTTGACGTGATTGTGTGAGCAACCGTAGAGGCAATTATTTTAATTGCTTGTTTCGTTTTCTTGGTCAAATCGACAAAAGGTACACGTTTCTATTTACTTTTTATTTGTGTTAACCATATGCTATTACTAGGTCCTATCCGCTGCGTACTCGTGGCTAAACTAGTTACCTAGGTATTAAATCCCAACAAAATGAAATGGCCACACCTTATATCCTCGAAAAAAGAAGCTTTATAAGGTTATAATTTGTGTGACGATGAGCTAAAACCTCTTTAACTAATCGAGTAAAAGGTCATTAATAATGGTTTCGGAAAAATAAAATTAAAGGATGATTATTAAAAATAACCTCATTCTTTAGCTCGTTTACTAATATGTGTTGAGTTTCAAGTTCAGATCGTGTTTGGTGGCTAATATGAAATGGTCACGCCTAATATTCTCGAAAAAAAAAGCTTTATAAGGTTAAAATTTATGTAACGATGAGCTAAAACCTTTTTAACTAATCGACTGAAGGTCATAATCTTTTATATAATAAAAAATTTCCTCATTTCGGGGTATTATATAAGATTCGATTTTATAGAAAAAAATTAGATCAACCAGGCCGCTTGATTTTGACACGTAGGCAAAATCGTGCGATAAAAATATATTTGTTCTTGCAGAAATCGAGCTCAAGCTAATAAAACCTCAAGCTCGGCTCATTATGTGTTTCGAGATGGTTTATTGGGCTCGGGGTTACAAGCTGGACTCTATCGAGCTTAAGCTCGAGCTGCTTGATAAAAGCTTGACTTGTTTGTAGCCCTAGTTTGAAGCCGATGCATCTTCTTTTCTAGTTGTTCCGTATTTGAATATGCATATTAGACCTTCCACTTATAAATAATAGCTACAAAACATGACATATATAGAAACCTTGTTAAGAAAAACTTATACGATTGAAATACCATGAAAAAATTAGGAATTTATATAAACATGGCATAGAAACCTTGTTAAGAAAAACTTATACGATTGAAATACCAAGAAAAAATTAGGAATATATATAAACTACGATGAAAAATTTAGGAATATATATAAACTTTCGTAACCGACATTGATGCATCTTAATCTCTAAGATGCACTCGCGTCAGTCACAATACTTTATACTAATTCTAAAATGTTTGCTCTGTATCAAGTGTGGTATATAAGCCATGAGCATTTCTCCACTTTTACCTATATGGGATTCTAGACAATTGCTGTATATTAGTTACAAGTACGGATTTTGGCCACGACGTAACAACTGTCTGACAACCGTCTCTCAAAAAATGCTGAGAAACGCATATAAAATCTATAGTATATGTCCATATCGGAAAAGCCAAAATCTTGCTAAACATTTGCATACCAATTTAATGATGAATGTCGACCATTGTTTTCATAGGACTGCAGTTTTATTTCAAATGTAGCCATTGTTGATTGTGTTTATCCTAGTCACATACAAGATATATAACGATTTCCACATAGCTTTTGGGTTTCAAGATACACTAGTGATGTATATATCTCGTCATTTCAATTATGCATGAGCTATAAAACAAGAACATACAATCTACATTAGAGTATATAGAATGTAATCGTCTTCTATGACTTCTTTCCATATAATTCCTTTTAGCAGACTGCAAATAATGGAACATGGTTTATTAAGAATAGTGAACTCGACACATTTTTAGAGTTGAACCTATAAGAATGTATCGAATTCACTATTCTTAAGATTTCAAAGGTAAAGTGTATATAAATGTTAGCTTAACATCATGTGTGATCGATGAAAATCTCGAATTTCATGTTATAGATGGTTACAAGGCCGTAAAATGAAAATGGAAAACGTTTAGCAAATAATGTAAAACTTGTTATGAAAATTTATACGATCGAAATACCATGAAAAAAAATTAGGAATTCATATAAACTGTTCAAGAAAAATCTCAAATTACGTTAACGTAAACTCGATTCCACTAAAATACTTTATACTAATCCTAAAACATATGCTCCATAAAAAATAATGACTTAAAAAGTCATCTAACTTGACACTTTTTGTCTTTGTGTGTAGTCATCTTTTTTTATTCCCATTTTATCATTAAACTTTCAAAAGTCGATCATTGTGTGTATTTTATGACCATTTTACCCTTACTTTTTTCAAATTTTGAAGGGTAAAATGGTCATTTTACATGGCAGAATAGCCATAAAATACAAACAATGATCGAGTTTTGAAAGTTTGATAAAATAATGGGAATAAAAAAAGATGGCTACACAAAAAGACAAAAAGTGTCAAGTTAGATGACCTTTTAAGTCATTAGCCCTAAAAATGTAGTATATTAGCCAGGAGCATTTCTCCACTTTTACCTATGTGGGATTCACTTAGTTACGAGTACAAATCTTGGCCACAGCGTAACCACTGTTAGACAACCGTATCTCTAAAAAAATGCTAGAAACGCACATAAAATCTATAGTATATGTCCTAAATCGGAAAAGCCAAAATCTTGTCGAACAATTGCAGCGCAACTTAAAGATGACCGTTTATCCTAGTCACATACAAGAGATCTAACGATTTCCAAATAACTTTTAGGTTTCTATGACATTTTTCCTTATAAGTTTAGTTTTTCGACCTTACCCATTTGACCCGTTATAGAATAGATATAACCCGATCCAACAAATTTGAAGTCGGTAAGATCGGAGTTTATATGTGTGATTGTGGATATACTGCAGGCCGTCGTGCTGGGTACAACATATGTCTTTAGACAACGAAACTGGATTGGATCCTTTTGGTATAAAGGTTAGACGAGTTAGTGGGATTGTAGCGGCTGACTACTTTGCTCCAGGATACTTTGTGTGGGCGGTTTTGATTGCTAACTTTGCTCGTGTTGGATACGAAGAAAAAAACATGTACATGGCTGCATATGACTGGCTACTCTCGTTTCAAAACACTGAGGTAAAATTTTGACTGCTTATATTTTTTAGCATTTACTCGTTCACATGTTTATGCCGTGTTTGAAAATTAAAATCTTTTGACATAGGTAAGGGATCGGACATTGAGTCGCTTAAAGAGAAATATAGAAATAATGGTTGAGATCAACGGAGGTGAAAAGACGGTTATTATTCCTCATTCCATGGGAGTTCTTTACTTTTTATATTTTATGAAATGGGTTGAAGCACCCGCTCCAATGGGTGGCGGTAGTGGTCCTGAATGGTGTGCTAAACACATAAAAGCAGTGATGAATATCGGTAGACCGCTTTTTGGTGCACCAAAAGCTCTAGCAGGCCGTTTCTCTGCTGAAGCTAAAGATATTGCGTTTGCAAGGTTTATACATCTAATTCCAAAACTCACGAACGAACACATCTTTACGTTTTACATGATACTAAATGTCGTACTCATATTGCAGGGGCATAGCGCCAGGTGTGTTAGACTCAATGCTCCGGACATGGAGATATACTCAATGTACGGTGTGGGCATCCCTACTGAACGAGCATACGTTTACAAACTCACACCCCAAACCGAATACTACATTCCCTTCCAGATAGACAACACAGCCGGGGACACGAACTCACACGTTTGTTTAAAAGACGGCGTGTACACGATAGATGGTGATGAAATCGTGCCAGCATTAAGTGCGGGTTTCATGTGTGCAAAAGGGTGGCGTGGGAAAACAAGGTTTAATCCTTCAGGGATTAAAACGTACGTTAGAGAGTACGACCATAACCCGCCCTCAAATCTCCTCGAGGGGCAAGGAACTGAGAGCGGGACCCATGTCGACATTTTTGGAAATTTTCAACTCCTTGAAGATGTATTAATGCTCTGTTCTCGAGTTATTAAAGGAGTGAAAAGAAAGGAAAAGAAAGGAAAAGAAAAGATAGTGAATTTTTTTTTACTATGCACCTTGTGTTCTCGAGTTTGAAATTAGTAGGAAATAAAGAAAGAAAAGAAACATAAAAATTTACTTTTATGCCCTTTAAACAAAATATCTGCTACTAATCTAATTTTTTTAATAAGCCATTTGTGGTTAATATACCTTTTTATTTAAAATATTATTTAAAACGATGCGTCATTTTGCAGTAGGACTTTTATTAGTTTCTTATTTTGAAAAAATGAAGATTACACAGTGGTTGAAGACTCTCTGTGGTGGAAGAAATGAGGGTAAATTTGTCAATATAAACACTTTCCTTCCCAATCCGCCCAAATATAGGAGGAAAGATTTAGAACAAAAAACCTTCAAATTTTCTTTCATTTTCTTTTCCTTTCTTATTAAAATAAAACTCAAGAACACAAATATGTTTTTGTTCCCCTTCCTTTTCTTTCTTTTTTTCTGAAAATGAAACTCGAGAACTGAGCGTAAGAGTTGCAACTGGTGCTTCTGGTGAAGATTTAGGTGGTGATAGAGTTTATACCAACATTTTTAAATGGTCAGATAAAATTAACTTAAAATTGTAAAACATGATTAAAACTTCTTGATTTATTCATTATGGATTATCCAAGTTCGTAAACGCTTTGTTACATCACTAAAGTGTGTAAAATCTTTGGTTTTTTCACACAAGAGTTCAAATGTACAAACTTTGTTAAGTGTGTACATTTAAGATGACAACGAAAGGGTCGGAAATCATCCGAGATTAACAGGTGAAGTCGTGTACATCTGAATAAAAAATGTTCACCCTCAGCTCCTTAGATAAATTGAACATAAAAAATCTTATTTATTTACTCATTTACTAAAATGTGTTGAATCGAGCAGAAAACATCTCATTCATGTGAGACTTTATTTTCAGCACCATTCTAAGCGCGAGAACTGCGATAATTTTTAAAAACATACATGCACGCCTTCAATAATTGTATTTATGCACATATGTTCAAAAAAGAACAAATATGTTTAAAAAAACATATTTTTTCTAAAATTTTTGATGAGCAATTAAAAATACAAAATTTTCCTTTGAAGGTGTGCATATATGTTCTTATAAGGCGTGCAATGGCTTTATTGCCGCCGAGTGTAAGGTTTTTGTAAAAGAAGAGGAAGAGTTCATGATGATAAACAAGAACATGGGTGTATTCTTACGATTATTGACGGCGTGTATGTATTTTCTTGATTTTAAAAGAGGTTCTCGCAGTTCTCGCACTTAAAATGGTGTTGAAATAAAACGCCCCCTCATTCGTTTACTCATTTACTCGTTTATTGGGTTACGCGTAACATCCTCGAAAAAAGAAGCTTTAAAAGGTTAAAATTTGTGTAACGATAGCCTATAAATAACGATATCAGAAAAATAAAATTAAATACTATACTTATTCTTTTTGTACGAGGATGATTATGACAAATAACCTCATTCATTTGCTCATTTACTAAAGGGGTGTTTCCTCGAAAAAAGAAGCTTTATAAGGTTATAATTTCTGTGAGATGAGCTAAAACCTCTTCAACTAATCCAGTAAAAGGTCATAAACAATGGTTTTGGAAAAATAAAATTAAAGGATGATTATTACAAATAACCTTATTCTTTTGCTCGTTTACTAAAATGTGTTGAGTTTCAAATTCAGATCGTGTTTGGTGGCTTATATGAAATGGTCACGCCTAATATTATCAAAAAAAAGCTTTATAAGGTTAAAATTTATGTAACGATGAGCTAAAACCTTTTTAACTAATCGAGTAGAGGTCATAATTCTTTTATATTAAAGAATTACATCATTTCAGAGTTTTCTATTAGATTCGATCTTATAGAAAAAAGAATTAAACCAATCAAATCGCTTGATTTTTTTGACACGTAGGCAAAATCGTGCAATAAAAATATATACGTTCTTGAAGAACTCGAGTTCGAGCTGCTTGATAAAAGCTTGACTTGTTTGTAGCCCTAGTTTGATTATGTAGATTAGACCTTCCATTTATAAATAATAGCTACAAAAACATGACATATGGGACTTTCAAATCATTTGTAAGGAAATTTTAGAAATATGCGATTGAAATACCGTTAAAAAATTAAGAGTTCATATAAACCTTCGTGAGAGAAGTTACATGCAGGTTAAACTTTAACACGCAAGTAGCTTTCTCACAATACTTCATACTAATCCTAAAACGTATGCTTTATACTAAATGCGGTATATAAGCCATGAGCATTTCTCCACTTTTACCCATGTGGGATTCTAGACAACTATTGTATATTAGTTACGAGTACGAAAATCTTGGCCACGACGTGACCACTTTTAGACAACTGTGTCTCTCAAAAAAAATGCTAAGAAACGTACATAAATCTACAGTTTAAGTCCCATATCGGAAAAGTCAAAATCTTGCCAATTTAAAGATGGATTGCAGTTTTATTAAGAATTTAGCCATTGTTGATCGTTTATCTTAGTCACATACAAGATATATGACGATTTCGATATAACTTTTAGGTTTCAATATACGCTAGATGTTGTATCACGTCATTTCAATTATACATGAACTATAAAAAAAGAACACAATCTACATTAGAGTAAATAAAATGTAATCGTCTTCCATGACATCTTTCCCTTATAAGTCCTTTTAGCATACTGCAAATAATTGAACCAAGGTTTATTAGAATAGTGAACTCGACACCTCTTTATGAGAAATGTTTAATGTAACATCATGTGTGATGAGGGAAATCTAGAATTCATGTAATAAGATGTTTAAATGCCGTAATATGAAAATGGAAAACATTTAGTAAATAATGGAAAACTTGTTATGAAAACTTATACTATTGAAATACCATGAAAAAAAATTGGGAACTCGTATAAACTATTCTAAAAGAATCTCAAATAACGTTAGCCTTAACGTAAACTCGATTCTCCTATAACACTTTATACTCATCCAATAACATATGCTCCATAAAAAAAAGTGGTATATTAGTCAGGAGCATTTCTCCATTTTTACCTATGTGGGATTCTAGACATTGAATGTATCCGTGAGCTCTTGAATATTGAAAACACTTAGTTACGAGTACAAATCTTGGCCACGGCGTAACCACTTTTAGACAACTGTGTCTCAAAAAATCCTAGAAACGCACACAAAATCTACAGTATATGTCCCATATCGGAAAAGCTAAAATCTTGCTAAACAATTGCAGACCAATTTAAAGATGAATGTCGACCTACAAGAGATATAACGATTTCCATATAATTTTTAGGTTTCAAGATACACTATATGTTGTATATGTCTCGTCATTTCAATTATACATGAGCTATAAAACAAGAACATACAATCTACATTAGAGTAATCAGAACTTACCCATATAAGTATTTAAGTAATTATTATTTGTGAAAAAATAAGCTAAAAATATAGTGTCCAGATCAAATTTTATAAGATTCGACTTGAACATTGATTTAATCCATTTAACCATAACATAATTAATTTTTTCCGCCAAGCACGGTGTTCATTGTTTGGGTAATACCTTGATAAATCGAAACAGAAACCGAACATAATTTGCCAAAAATAAATCAAACCGAATTAAATATCTGGTTATGGTTTTGACAATCTAAAACGAAAACCAAACCACGAATTCATAT
This sequence comes from Tanacetum coccineum, assembly GCA_026074375.1. Taxonomy (NCBI): domain Eukaryota; kingdom Viridiplantae; phylum Streptophyta; class Magnoliopsida; order Asterales; family Asteraceae; genus Tanacetum; species Tanacetum coccineum. The sequence continues at coordinate 10,030 of BQNB010057966.1, forward strand.
AAAAAAATATAATAATATTAATATATATGTTGGGTATAAAAAAAATATATAAATACTCCTTTTCTAAAAAAATAAAACATTTTTAAGCTAATTTTTTTTGCTGAAAATCTATATAAATAATTGATAAATTATGAAAATTATGTAAGTTAAGTTATTCGGTTCAATTTTCGATTATACTTAGAAAAGGTTTAACCAAACTAACCAAAATGAGTAAACCGAACAACCCGATAACCGAACCGATGAAGACCGCTACCGCCATGGTCTATTTCATGCCCAACTAAAACCCGATAAAGATACTATTATAATTATATTTAGCTTTCACGTAACTAATCGTGTTGTCATAAATAAGAGAGACTTCTTCTATAATTATAATTATAAGTATATATATTAAGGATCATTACGTCCTTGACATTCTTGAATTGTAATATTAAAACATAAACTTTCACCACTATCGAGGTTAAAAATAATAAATAAAAAAACTTACAAAACGCATCTTTATAAAACGCACCCTCAAACTATGCCTAAAGTTACTAAAACGACCTTCAACAAACTTTATGATAGCAGCGAGCCTCTTGATTGGATTCAAAACAGCTTTGTTGGGTAAAGTCCCTAAGCCAAACTCTCGATACAGACACACCACGAGAATTTGAATTAGTCTTCCAAGATCACCTTCTAATTATCTACCCGAAAATTAGAATAGCAAGGAACAAAATACCCTCTAAATACAGAGAATAATTTTTAGGAAAATAAAGTTTGCCTTTTCATTCCTATTTTTAAATACATATATCTTAAAAGAAAGAAATTGACACTAGCACTTCTACCCACATTTCCTACACTTCTGGAAACCAAAATAACTGCTTTGACAACTTCAAACAAATAAAACTATACTATGAATTACTAAAATGAAATAACAAAACATGCTGTGAAATAAAAATCTAGGCTGGTCAAATTTCATGCAGTCTCTAGTTGGATCAGACTAATCCATCTTTGAGTCGGATCTGTAGATGTGGAATTATGGGACTGGACCGGTGCCTTCCTATCATCCTCTCCGTCTTCGAAAAAGTTTGACCTCAAACTTGAAAGGGGTTCGTCAGGATCGTAATAAGGCTGCAAATAATGGAACATGGTTTATTAAGAATAGTGAACTCGACACATTTTTAATAGTTAATCTATAGAGATGTATCGAATTCACATCGTAAGAATTTTAAAGCAAATTGGTATAGAAATCCCACATTAACCATTCGTGTGGTTGAATTAAGAAAATCTCGAATTTCATGTTATAGATGGTTAAAAGGCCGTAATATGAAAATGGAAAGCGTTTAGTAAATAATGGAAAACTTGTTATGAAAACTTATACGATTGAAATAACATAAAAGAAATTAGGAATTCAATCTTGTTATAAAAACTTATACGACTAAAATACCATAAAAAATTAGGAAATTCAAATAAACTTTTTCCAGGTCTCAAACTTATGTTAAGGTGTTAACATAAACTCGATACCATTAGAATACTTTATACTAATCCTAAAACATATGGTCTATAAAAAATGTGGTATATTAGCTAGGATCATTTCTCCACTTTTACCCATGTGGGATTCTCGACGTTAATATTTATCTCTTAATAAGTCTTGCACCGTTTGTTTTGAATGTATCTGTATGCTCTCGAATATTGAAAACACTTGGTTTCGAGTACAAATCTTGGCTACGACATAACAACTTTTAGCCAACCGTGTCTCTCAAAAAATGCTAAGAAACGCACATAAAATCTGTAGTATGTGTCCCATATCGGAAAAGCCAAAATCTTGCTAAAGAGTTGCAGACCAATTTAAAGATGAATGTCGACCTACAAAAGATATGACAGTTTCCATATAAATATTTTTTAGGTTTCAAGATACGCTAGATGTATTAGCCAATAAATAAGCCCAAGCACGTTTGTGGGTTTAGGAGAGGCGATTCAACATAGCCACCTAGGTCGACATTGCCACCTAGGTCGACATTCCCTTGGTGAAGCTCAAATCTCCTCGAGGGGCGAGGAACTGAGAGCGGGGCCCATGTCGACATTTTGGGCAATTTTCAACTCCTTGAAGATGTAGGTGGTGATAGAGTTTTTACCAACATTTTCAAATGGTCCGAAAAGATTAACTTAAAATTGTAAAACATGATTAAAACTTCTTGATTTATTCATTTACTCGTTTACTAAAATGTGTTAAATCGAGTAGAAAAAATCTCATTCATTTACCCATTTACTCGTTTATTGGGTTACGCCAAACATCCTCGAAAAAAGAAGCTTTAAAAGGTTAAAAATTGTGTAACGATGAGGTAAAAAAGCATCTTTAACCAATCGAGCAGTAAATTATAAACAACGATTTCAGAAAAATAAAATTAAATACTAGGTATATAAAATGAAATGGTCACACCTGATTTCCTCGAAAAAACTTCATTCGTTTGCTCGTTTACTAAAATGTGTTGAGTTTCAAGTTCAAATCTTGTTTGGTGGCTGTTTGGTGCATATAAAAAATGAAATGGCAGATCACTTGATATCCTCGAAAAAAGAAAGCTTTGTAAACTGCGGTTTTCTTAATTTGTGTGACACGGTGTCAAATCCTCTTTAACTAACTCGAGTCAACTCAAGGGTCATAATAAACAAGATGTTTCTCGAAATTAAAATTAAAGGATGATTATTACAAATAACCTCATTCTTTTGCTCGTTTACTAAAATGTGTTGAGTTGCAAGTTCAGATCGTTCTAACTAGGACTTATATCAATCTTGGTCGTACTCCGCCTGACTCTATTCTCGAAAAAAAAAAAAGCCTTTAATAACTAAGTCTGTTAAAATTAATTTAACAAACGAAAGAGCTAAAAACAATTTTAGTAAACAATTTTAACTAATCAAGTAGAAGGTCATAATCTTCTATATAATAAAAGAATTACATCATTTTCGAGTTTTCTATGAGATTCGATGTTATAGAAAAAAATTAGACCAATTAGGTCACTTGATTTTGACACGTAGGCAAAATTATGCGATAAAAATATGTTATAGCTTAGCTATGAAGAACTTACGAGCTCAAGTTAAATCTAATAAAACCTCTAGCTACGTCTTGTTATCTGAAGTTTCAGCTCTTAAGTTTATTTCAATGCTCAGAGAGTTGTTATATTTCAGAGGCTAGTTTCGAGCTTGTTAGATGACGACATCCTTCCTTATGTAGTACTTAATAATTTTATCACCTTACCCCCTTTGACCCGTTACAGAAAAGTTATAACCACTCCAACTATTTTGTTTATTAGGTGGTGGATTGTGGATAAACTGGGCAGGTCGTCGTGCGGCTCACAACATAATGTCTCTTAGAACAACGAAACTGGATTGGGAACCCTTTTGGTATATAAGTTTAGACCAGTCAGGTGGGCTTGGTAGTCGGCTGACATACATTGGCTACTCGGTATACTTTGTGTGGGCTGTTTTGATATGCTAACTGTTGAGCCTCGTGTTGGATATTAAGCTAAAAAATATGTATAACCTTCTTGGGCTAGCTATATGATCTTCTCACATGAGCGACTCTCGTTTCAAAATAAACAATGAACACATCTAGGTAAATACTATTTAGACTAGCTTATACGTATTAGCATTTACTCTTTAGAGATGTTGACTTATACTGCCGGTTTGAAAATTGATATCACATTTTGTGGACATAGGTAAAGAGATACCGGTACTAATAGAGTCGCTTAAAGAGAAATATAGAAATGATGGTTGAGATAAACGGAGGTGAAAAGGCGGTTATTATTCCTCATTCCATGGGCGTTCTTTACTTTTTGCATTTTATGAAATGGGTTGAAGCACCCGCTCCAATGGGTGGCGGTGGTGGTTCTGATTGGTGTGCTAAACACATAAAGGCAGTGATGAATATCGGTGGGGAGGTAAATCCCGCTTTTGGGTGCACCAAAAGCTCTAGCAAGCCTTTTCTCTGCTGAAGCTAAAGATATTGCATTTGAAAGTTTATTCTCTTCCATGCTTTCAAACACTCACAGGAATGAACACATCTTTGCGTATTACATGACATCTAAATATCGTAAACTCCTATTGCAGGGCGGTATAAGCACCAGTGTGTTATGAACTATGGATGTATAAACACCTCTTACAACACATCATGAGAATGAGCCGTACATGGGACTCGATCTCACATGATCCACTCTGATACTGCAAGGTGTGAACCATTTGGGGGGAACTCGATCCTCGTTCACCCGAAGAAGGTTATATCCAGCGCAAACCAAACCACAGGAAACAACAATAACTTGCTGTTAGACACACAAAAATTGTTGTTAAATCGACTAAAAAATCTCATTCATTTACCGCATATGTTAAACTCGTTTATTTGGTTACGCCCTCTACACAAAAAAAGAAGCTTTAAAAAAAGGTTAAAAAATTAGTGTAATCGATCACTGAGAGTAAAAAGCCCTTTTTAACGAATTCAGTCAGAAAATTATTAAACAACGATTTCAGAAAATCTCAAAATTAAATACTATGGTATATAAAATGAAAATTGGTCACACCATAGATTTCCTTCGAAAAAACTTCATTTTCTTTGCTCAGTATTACTAAAAATGTGTTGAGTTTCAAGTTCAAAACTATGTTTGGTGGCATATACAAATAAGATAAATCTGGACACAACCTTATATCCTGCTAACCTCGAAAAAAAGAACTTTATAAAGGTTCTAATTTGTGTACGATAGCTAAAACTTCTTTAACTAATCGAGTAAAAGGTACATAAACCAAAATAGTTCGGAAAACTCTAATAATTAAAGATGATATTACCAAATAACCTCATTCTTTGCTTCTCGTTTACTAAAATGTGTTTAGAGTTTACCAAGTTCAGAATCGTGTATGAATGGCTTATATGAATGGTCACGCCTAATAATTATCGACAAATAACTTTAATAAGGTTAAGAATTTATGTAACGATCTGAAGTCTGAAACCTTTTTAACCTAATCGATTAAAGGTCTATAAATATTTTATATATCTTATAACAAAATTACATTATTTTCGAGTATTTCTATGAGATTCGATCTGATAGAAAAAAATAGACCAGATCAGGTAGCTTGATTTTGCACGTACGTAAAATCAACGATAAAAATATAAAATGTTACTTGAAAAAATGTAGAGTGTTTCATATGAACTTCCGTGAGAGAAGTTCAACGTGCAACTTTAAACTTTAAGCAGCAGATTCTTTTCACACAATACTTTATACTAATCTTAAAACGCTTGTTTTAAACAAAATGTGTAACTTAAGTCCTCGAGCATTCTCACTTTTACCTATGTGGGATTCTAGACAATTACTGTACGATTACTACGAGTAAGCTAATCGTAGCCTAGACGATGATCTCACACCTAGTTTAGACAGCTTTAGGCCAACTGTGTCTCAACAAAAATTCTATGAAACCTCACATAAAATCTATACTTTTAAGTCCCATATCGGAAAAGCCAAAATCTTGCGAAACAAACATTGCAGAACGAATTTAAAGATGAAGTATGCCCTAACAGGAGGAGAATATAACGATTTCCATATAATATTTTTATCTGCTAAGATGTTGTATCTCAGTCATTTTTCAATTAAACATGAGGGGCTAATAAAACAATAACATACAATCTAACTTTAGTAGTATAGAAAGAAGTTGTCTTGTAATGACATTTCTCTCTTCTTTATAAGTTGAATTTTTGGAGGACCTTAACTCTCATCATTTGACACTCTGTTATAGAAAAGGTATATTACTATAGACCCATTTGACCCGTTATAGAAAAGGTATAACTTAGACCAACTTGTGTTCATATGTGTGATTGTGGATATACTGCAGGCCGTCGTGCTGGCTACAACACATGCACCAAAAGCTCTAGCAGGCATTTTCTCTACTGAAGCAAAAGATATTGCGTTTGCAAGGTTAATTTTATAAAGGAACTAATGAAGCCCATGACAGTTCAAGCTCTAAACATGACAAACATAATGCAAGCAGCAGGGTCAACTCCATAAAGTCAACAATGCAGCTGCAACAGTCAACAAGCTCAAGCTTCATTATAGTGCTCAAGTTAGATGTAAGGAGATGTAGCTTCATTAGTTTAGCAATGTATTTAGTGTATTATGATGTAATAGTAGTGTTAGCAGTAGCTTAGAAGTAGTGTAGTTTGACTCTTCTTTATTCAGTATAAATAGTCATGTAATGGGTCATTTTCCAGTAAAATGAATTTTGAACAACTTTTCCCACCAATTTTGTTTCTCCCTCCTTCTCTTTGATTACCAACTAGGTATCAGAGCTACTCCACACTCCGGTGATGGAACCACCATCAACCACCACTCATAACTAACTTTGACCACCCTAACAAACTTTGACCACCACTAAAACCACCATAATCACCACAAAAACCATCATCTGTACATTCAAAGTACATCATAACACTCGCAATCACATCACAAACATCATAATTGTGTCAATTCAATACAAATCACACAAAATTACATCAAAATAGTCAAAATTCACTAATCAAATCAAGAAATGGCAGGAAATTCTTCAAACAACTCCAGCAATTCAGCATTCAATAGCCTGACAACTTGTAGCTCAAATAGCCTACAACCCTGGACCTAGAATGGATAACTTTGCGTTGAAGAAGAAAGAGACTTGCAACAAACAGAATTATGATGATAATAAGTCTGCAACTTGCACAAGACTACTATTATATCCAAACGCTTGATCTTTATTAATGGTTTGTGTCTTTCTTGAAAAGCACAATAACGAGTACAACTCTACCTCCACCCCCACCTCTTTAATTGTTCACATGCGAGATGAGGGGGGAAGAAACCAACCCTGAAAACCGATGTCTTAAACCGAGTTGTATAACGCGCTGCTGTTAAAGGAGGAAAACCACAGAACCACCAGTCGTCTATCTATTATGCCTTTGGCACTTTATAGAGCTCGTTTGTAGGCATTATATAATGCTATGCAATCCTCTCTATGAAGGAGATAAAAGAAGTCAACTATGAATGCCCTACCCTATGGTATATATAGAGTTTCATGAACCGACTTATAAATCATATTTGGGCTAAACTTGGGCTAAAGTTTCACTAAACCCCCTAAACAATCTAATATGAATACTAATTTATATAACAATTTCCACCTTAGTATCATATTAGAAATCTTCGATACGCAGCAACTTCAACTAGTGCTGGAACCTCGAACCAGGGATAGCCTTTGACAATGCACCTGTAGCAATACCCGCTACTATCTTTAGCTCGAATCCTGACTCTAATGCAAGTCCCTTTAGCCAAATAGCCTCCTTTGCAGCCTCCGTAAGTGTCATGTATGCCGCTTCAGTTGTTGACAAAGCCATCATGTATAACATCATAGCTTCTCAGCTTCCTGCACATCCTTGTATCATAAACCCGTACCTTGTGATTGATCTACCCATGACAGTGATCGATCTTCCCATGGCGTAGCCAAAATCCATAAAAACCTGTACGTCTGTCTGTAATCCACGATCACACCCATCCAACATACCCACATCTTCCGATGCTATGTCAGGTCTCGTGCAGACCATCTAATACTCATGGCTTCCAACCGCATATATACATGACCATTTACCATTCTTTTCCACATCACAGTCCCCCTGATAGACTACCCTCCAACGACAGTATGGAGTGCCCCTTCAACAAAGTCTGTACCAACTTTTCCTTGTGAATCCTGGATTGTGACACCCTTAGAGTATTACCACTCTAATCCCTGATGATCTCCAAACCAAGTATATTTTCTTTTGCTTTAACCAGCAAACCCTTGGTAACCCAGATCTCAGCCTTGCATCTGCAAGAAAAAACCATACCATCTATATAGAGAAATAGATGTATGAACATACCTGGTGTAGACTCCCAGTAATAGCCATTGTTGTCGTCACTGCATTTCTTGCAACCGTTGCTGAGCACATACACATCTGACCGAGCATCCATATCATCTTTCAATTCAGCCTTCCACTTGGAAATCACCTCACAAGCAACTATATTATTGAAAGTCAATGACTCATGTGCATATATCTTCTCCAGTTCAGCAACTGCAAAAGCAACCTCATTACTGTCTTCTCTATAACTGAATAGTTCTCATGTTGAGTGTTGCTCCCTATTACGTGCTGGATGATAGTATATGAAATCCTGAGTTTGTACTTCCTGTGAGCCAACTACATGATCGACATTCTCATGAGGTTCCACCTTAAATGTATGATCGTCCTGTGGTTCCACCTCAAACTCAACTCCTTGCAACACCTGCATTGAACCCGTACCTACACCAGAACCAATGAAAGTTTTCTTGTATTCCCCACTTTCATTGAAACACATATTCCTGTAAAGCACTACCTTTGAAGTAACGTCATCAAACCTCCAAAGCTTATTACCCACTATACCTTTACGGTATCCTAGGAATATGTACTTGACCTTAACCGGTTCAAGCATCTGTTGCTTAATACTAGCAAGCCAACCATAAAGCCCTAACATATCTATAGGCGTCTTAAATCCAATCGCTGATGATGGTGACCTTGTTAACTAGATATGTAGATATGGTTGTATCCTTTTCCCAAAGAACCTTGGACAGACTAGACTGAATCAGAAAACAACGTACCTTAGCCAAGAGTGTCACATTGTTTCCTCAACTAACCCATTCTGCTGCTGCTGTAACCCTGCAACACCCAAATGTTTGGCGACCCCACTCTTCGTACATTATTCTGTAGACCTCTGATTACAAAAATCAAGAAAATTACCCGTCTTTATCTTCCACCCAATTTGATATTCTCCTAACTGCTTCCTACCCTTCAATGTCTTCCTGGTCACAGCCTGACCATCCAGGGTATATTCGCAATTAGCTCTTCTTGTTCCTGATAGTGCCCCCAGTGAACCCTTTATAACCTTGATCTTGCCCGACTGCATCTTCACGATAAAACCCTCTTTTTCAAGAGTACCCAGCGATATCAAGTTTCGCCTTAATTCCGAAACATACCTGACGTTGTCCAACACGAAACTTGACCTATCCCTCATCTGTACTTGAACCTTACCTGTCCCCCGTACACGGCATTCCCTGCCATCACTAAGCAGTAAATTACCACCGCCATACTCTTCAAAATCAACCAAGTAATCTCTCATGTATGTTATATGGCATGAGCCCCCTGAATCCATGATCCAGTCTAATAGTTCTTCAACACTCATAGCCATCATAACATCAGCATTGCCATACCCATCAGCTCCAGAACCGGATACCTGATCTTCATTCCTGACAAAATCTTGAGATTTCTTGTGATTATACCTGGGACAATCCCTCTTCAAATGCTCCTCAGACTAACATATATAACACCCAAGTCTGCTGCTTCTTCTATGTGTCTTTGGCCACACACTATCTGTACCCTGCTCCATATCTCTTTGTCCAGATCTCCCCCTCACATACAACCCTTCACCACCACCACCCTTTGCTTCTGTCATCTTCTGAAGTTCCTTAGAATTAAGTGTCGCGACCACGTCTTCTAGCTTCATAGTATCCCGACCATATAGCAAAGTCTCTACGAAATTGTCGTAAGACGATGATAAAGATGTAAGTAATACATAATGCTGATCTTATCTAATATAGACAGCTTCTATAGCCGCTAAGTCACCTACCAGCTTGTGAAACTCATCAATCTGTTCCGACAGACTCTTACCAAGATGCATTTGAAAGGTATATAACTTTTTATTCAAGTACAAACGATTAGCTAAGAACTTTGTCATGTATAAAGTCTCTAACTTTTTCTAAATCCCCGCTGCAGTCGTCTCCTTGGTGATCTCCCGTAGGACCCGATCACCCAAACACAAGATCAATGTGATGTAAGCCTTTTTCTGAATGACGTTATCGTATGCCACAATTGTGGCTGCAGGTAACTCCTCCAGCAGCTAATCCTTGCTGTTCCAGCAAAGCCTTCATCCTTACCTGCCATAACCCGAAGTCATTCATCCCATCGAATTTCTCGATGTCAAACTTGGTCCCCGTCATCATTCTTTTAACCCTTTGCTAACCGTTTAACCTTTTGTGAATTTACCTACACAAAACACGATCTAGCAAAGTAACCCGTTTGTAAAAACCCTTGCTTTATCGATATAACCCTAAGAATAAACCTTCTTAGAAATCGATCAAAGCAAGAAACCCTTCAAAAAACAAAACCCTTTCTTACTCAAATATCGATCGAACCATGGGCATAAAACCGTCCAACAAATCGACAACCCTTGAATCAAGAAAGTAACCTACGCTTTTTGAAGTAACCCTTGTCGTACTTTTATTTTTGCAAAACAATTTCTTGTAACCTAAGAAACCTTGCAACCTCGACAAGTCTTGGACTTATTCTCCGACCCTTTGTTTATTCTGATAACCTTGTGATATAAACCTCACAACACCGAATCAAACAAAGTACCTTGTGCAATAACTCCCTTAAGTCTTCTACACCTTGTCGCGGACCCACAATCAAAAAGAACTCAAGAAACTTTACCCGTCGATACCTCGTCTTCCGTTACTGTTCACGAACCAGGAATAATAACAACCTTCTTTTATCGGTCGTTGGAAACCCGAAAACGCACCGTCTTCTTCTTCAACGAAAACCCGATGAAAAGAACCTTCGATATCGATCCTAGACCTCCAAGAACTCCGAACCAAGCTCTTGATACCACTTGTTGGAATATCGACCAACAATCCGGAAATCTAGCGCGGATAACACGATAACCCGAAGACGAACAAGCAAGCACGATATGTATACGTTGACAGAAAAAGTAAGACCGCACAAGAAAATATCCTTAACCAAACGTTTATTGATTAAGCAAGAGAAGAATGATGTACAACACCCTCCCCCCTCACCTCTTTATTGTAGAGATGAGGGGGGAAGTAAACCAACTCTAAACGAGTTGAAACCTAGCTGCTACAAAGGAGAGAAAGAATACATCGAATCTTTATGAATGCCCTAATCTAAACCCTCTTTTGAGATGATATATATTGAGTCTCCTTGGGCTAAACTTGGGCTAAACTTTCACAATGACCCCCTAGACTTAATATTTATAGACTAATATGGATACTAAATATAACAATATCTAACTATCATTTTCAGTTTTGAAAGTCATGTTCTTTAAACAAACATGATTATTGGTAATGAAAGTATTACTTGATTACGATTCCAACACACCAAACACACCCTCAATCATTTTGACTAAAAATCGCTTTTTTCTTATGCTACACTCAAAAAAAATTGTGCACCGGCCGATCACTTTTAACTTTGATTCCGTCTCTGAACGGCTGAACAGATGGTTGTCAATTCTTGAAGAAAAATTAGAGGGTGACAGTCGAATGACAAAGATTTCAGTATTTCAAAAAGTTATGAATTAAGTTCTACATATGTATACATGTCAACCATTTAAAAAAGTCGACCACCTTTTAATTCATATTTAAAGTATGCATTAAACTAATGCATGCTTATAGTTGTATTATTTTTGTAGTTTTAATTTCACCCAATGCGTTTATTGAATGCGAACTATGAATAGAAATATGAATTCTTCGACTTTATTTAGGTTTGAACCGAATCCGAACCAAAACGATCGAACGGCAAAAAATATATATATATTCGAACAAAATTAGTGTTTTAAGATTATCAAGGGGTTAAGAGGCCTGCACGTTATAGTACACACGTATCACTAAGTTTATTTATTTGTGTATGTTGTAGGGAACATCCTCATGTTCTTTAAATCTTTTATATATTTGCTCAATCTATTTATTCTATTATTATTTTGGTTTCATGCATGACTTCTGTGACTAAAAACAATGTATTTGAAGCATGTTTTGTAAGACATTCTTCAATTTATTGACACAAAACTAAGAAATGTTTGACGACCATGTTTCAATACATCGTTTGTCATGGCATATCGACATACCTTCTTCTTGTAACATGTCATCGGTCATCTATTATTTATGTATCTGAGTTTTTATGTATACAACCGACTTGTGTTGTGGTTCAAGTCGTTCCGACTAAAATATTTAATTGTTAATAACGATATGATGTTCAAGTTTGACGTCGAAAAGAAAATATGTAGGAAAATGAATTGTGTGCCTAAAACTTGAACCTAAAAATTAGACCTAAACTTGTGATTGGTGGATTTAAAAAATTGATTGGTGATGTATTTAAGTATTGTTAGGGCTGGGTTGGGACGTTGGGTTCACTTAATTGCCTGTGTTATAGAAGATTAAAAGTGGTATTACTTATTAAGCTTGGTCGTGAAATTTTGCATGCGTAAACCAGTACATTCAAAGTTGTTTGGCATAGTTTTTTATTAGAGGATAGACATGGCTCAAGTTTGTTTGTGAGTTTAGGTCCATTAGAGTTTTATTATGTGTATTTGTCTTTATATATATATATATCGTATCAATAGAAAAATGTATCATCTGATGGTTTTATACTTTCATAACAATTATATTAAACCATAACATCAAAACACAGAATAGCGGAAGCAAATAAAAGATCAAATAACATGTTTGAATAATTAACCGAATTAGGGTTACATACCTTTTGAGTCTAGCTTCCGAAACAAGAATCAAATTGCTTAGGGGATTATCTCCAAGAACCTAATTAGGGTTTATACGAAAACAATCCAAGAACAATCTAAAGGAGTTTGTATCACGATCTTGTACAAACGCTGTTGTATCGAGTTAACAATCACTAGCTGATAACACGTAGTGTTTAATCGAACGATTCGATCGATAACCCAAGGGTTATGGTGGTCGATGTAGGATAAAGGAGTGTTAGAGTTTAGGGTTATTGTGTATCTTTCACCTCTCCATATGCTGTGTTTATATTGGCAACCCTAACCCTAATACTTGGCGAACAAAGTTATATCAATTCATTAGATTATGCAACACAATTATGTAACATCAATTCTTAATTTGTAACATCAATTGTGTAACATTAATTCATTAATTTTTTGTAACATTATGTAACATCAATTATGTAATTATGTATTGTCCTTGTTCTTATGGCGTTAGTATTTTCCGTTAAATACTTACGGACCGTTTCCGTCTTAAAGTTTACGTTGTAAAATTAACAATTATATTATTTATTATTTGTTAACTCGTAGTGAGTTGCAATCCCGTGATCTTGAGTTCGATCCTGAACCAACATCTTTAATTTATCATCCATAAAACTAACAGCTCCACTTGGACTTATTTAATAGTGTGATCACATCGCGTTAGCGTCTTGTTACACGCCGAGCATCTTGCTATGATCTCAAGTAAGGTTCCTGGAGGAAACCTCTTGTAATGATTCATCTTTATTATATACTTTTGTTTTCTAATACAATTTGTTACTAAGGATATGGATCGTAGTCATTCCTTAATTAACGGATTCTGTTTCTCGCGTTTTATCTGATTGAGCAGGATTACCAAATCTTTCTGAACGGTTATTCCAGAAATCTTGGGTTGTGGGCCCACAAATACATCTTACCAATCCACCCGAGGGGCCCAGCTGTATTAAACTTCAATCGTATTTGAAGGAAACAAATCCTTTATGATACAAGCTAAACTCATTAATTTTGCAACACTTCTGAAAACAATTGTATAGCTTACCAGTTACGTTTAGCGTTACAATTTTTTTTGCTTCACTAGGAAATGCACTGAAACCATAACAGTTTCTGGTATCTTCAAGTCTGAGGATAACTATTTATGATATACTTTTAATGTACAATGATACTTTATTTGTTATCATGTAAATGATAATAGTGGGAGTAGGGACTATATATGATTTCATTTAATTTTCTTGTGATGGAAATTGGTTTTTTTGTCAGACGATCATTATACTTTCAAGTATATTCCTAACACGCTTACTAGATTTGTCTTATTTCATATAATATTCCCATTTCTTAAATTCGACAACGGACATTTGAATATTTTATCGCTCGCGCTCTCGCGTCGGCGTAAATACATGTAAATTGGATACAATATTAAATAACAAATAAACATAAACCATCATTTTATCTTTATCAAATAATAAATGTTTTACACATCCAATTATCCAAAAACTAATCTCAGATTTGCATGAAACTAATCGCTAATCGAAGTACAATTCTGTATTGGCATTGTTCGTTTATCCTTTCCTCTGGGTAAAGCTTTAGTGAGATAAGCATTAGCTTAGGTTGTTTATCTGTGTGAACTTTTATCATATTGATTTATACCACTCTCGACTTGTTCTCTGAACAAGTGATATTCTACGCAGAAAATGTCTGGCGCTCTTTCATGATCCATGGTTCATTGGCGAACTGTGTTGATTGCAGCAGAATTGTCACAATAATATTAATAGTTCTTTATTGAAGGATCACTCCAGATTCCAACAACTTCCTAATCCAATCGAATTCCATTGCAGCTTCTGACGCAGCCATGTTCTCTGATTGCGTCGCGCATGCATTGCAGAATGGTGTCGTGCTTTTTGCTATTCCAGGTCTACTGCTCCTCTTGACGACATAGACATAAACCCGTCTGAGACTCGATATCATCTTTATCGCATTGCCAGGACGCAGATCACAGAAAACACACGCGCACGCTCTCACACGCTCTAGTTCTGTAATAATGGTTTCCTCACGTACACTAAAAACATATCTTTCGTATTCCTCAGATACGTTTGAATATGTTTAACAAGCAAACCCAGTGGAGCTTTCCTGGATTTGTTTATATCGACATGACACTCTCGCGCGCGCGCGAGCAAACGTCAACATCTGCCTTGTGCACCTGACAAGCAAATTTGTTTGTTATAAACCCCCCCCAATTGGGTATAGATTCTACAGCCGTCAGCATCAATGGTTACCTTTGGTCAAGGAAGCCTTTTTCTCATCTGTGACAAGCCGCACACCACACCCCTCTAATTTCCTCAAATCATTGTTTGGACTTCCATGGTATAGAACCTTTTATAGAGTTTTGCATACTGATTTCTTTCAATATCTTATCGATTGGTAAGCACTTTGATTAAGTCCATATCACCGCAGAGATATGTATCTCTAGATAGCTTAATTCCCAGGAATGTATGCCAGCTTCTCCTAAATCCTTCATAGAAAAACACTTTTCAAGATTAATCCTTACTCTTCCTTAGGTCTTGGAATGTTGTTTCCCATGATTAAATTGTCATCAAATATGGATCAAGGATTAACTACATTACCGCCCACCGCTTGCGTTATACACATGGGGCTCATCACGATTTTTGAGGTAAATCCGCAAACCTGTTGATTTCCTCCATCAGAATGTTTATTCCATTGACGTGATGAATGCTTGCCTTGATGAGAGTATAGAGAGAGAGAGGATCTTTGAAGGTTTCGCAATTACACGGTTTGGATACTTTGGATTTACATACCTTCAAGGTTGCTCCCATATAGATGTCTTCATTCTAAGCGACAATTCTAGAAGCCTAGTTTTTTAAATCACATTTGCCAAATCTCATATCATCTCGCGCTCTGCTGCTATAGCTATAAGAATCCTAATAGCTCTAATGTTGCTGACAGCGCTCGCTCTCTTCGTCTCCTCGTAGTCAAACCATCAGGTGATGAGTGAAGCAGCGCGCTCGACGCTCCAGAAAGAGCTTTATAGGTGCATGTACTTGCCTCCATGACAGTCTTCTTCTTGAGATCCACTTTACTCTCTTTACTTTTTTAGCATTAGTGAGGAGGGTCTACTTCAGTCCAGACTTTCAGTTAACTTTCATGGAGTTGCATTTTCTCATCCATGTGCACCTTGCTCATATTACCTTATCAGGGTCAAGGCATGTCAGTTTTATAATTAGCGGCAATTCTCCCAAGAATCCCCTACTCATCACTCTTCAACCTCCTATTATTTTATGTTTTTTGTCTTTTCTTCTTCTTTTTCTAGAATATTTTATTTTTGTTTGTTTCTTTTTTTTTGGTTTTCTTTTGTTGTTTTTTCGTTTAGCTCACACTGCGCTCGGCTTGGTGTGCACGTTTAGTCCTTTCAGACCTACGGACAGGAATTATTCCGATGAAGGACCCAAGTCTTTCAGGTTATACTGGAATTCGCTAGTGTTTTAAGTATGGCCTATGATTTCATTTCTAGATCATAATCTCTCCCACTGAATTCTTGAGATATGAGATCTCTTTCAGAAAATCTCATACCTAGCAACACATTATTTGTTTTCAGGTGGACTCCTCTCTGCCTCTCCGCCGAAGTAACCCATAGTTTACCTTAGGGTCATCTTACAAAGATACACATTAACAGATATCTCTGTTGGAGTTTATTAGCTGAGTAACGTTTCACATACGCCTCCGCAACCCAGACCTTTAAATAAGACAAATTCGGCGCTTTGGCCATGCCATATTTCAATATGGTGTGTCTTATCAATCCTTTTAGTGGGTACCATATTAGATACGAACAGCAGATTCTAAGCATAATCCCAAAAGGAATAACGGTTAGTGTAGTAAGATTAAACATAGATGCTCCATATTAATAATGTATGATTTCTCCTTTCAGATCACCATTTTTTGTGGAGTATATGAAGAAGTAAGATTCCTGGAACTATTCCATTTCTCACTTAGATAATCTTAAAATCTTGGTCTTACATATTCACCACCTTGCGGATAGAAGAGATTTAATTTCCTTCCTAGTTACAATTCTAACTTCTGCTTTGAAAACCTAGGAACTGTTTCAAATAAACTCCCTTTTTCAATGGGGGGTTTTTTTTTTATGTTTAAGTAAATAAACATATCTCATAACGAATGTAAATCATCCGTAAAGTTAGAAGTAGTATGACCTTTACTTTAAGATACATGTCTAAGTGGTCCGCAAGACATCCGTATGTTCTTAAACAAGTAGATCTGTAGCCCTTTCAAATATCTTTATTAAAGGTTTCTTTGTCATCTTCCCCAAGATATCTCATGATTCGCATTTATCAATGATTCTTCATCGATATTTCAAAAAACCTTCACGATGAAGCTTTTGCATGCGAGTCTTGCCAATATGGGCAAGTCTCAGTGCAAAGATAAGAAGAATCCAGTTCTAACTTTCTCTTTTTATTGATGCTTAAAATAGAATTATTATTATTCTTCGCGCGGCTCATTGTTATTATGTTAATTTCAAACACATCCATTCAAGGATTATAGCACTAAAATAGAATATACCACATTTAAAGAAACATAAATTCCATTACTTACAATAGTATAGATGAAATCCCCAAGTCCAACAAACATGAAGGGAAACAATAGTGTCTAACAATAAGATAGGTGTAATAAACAATTGTTTTATTTCAATACTAAACCCGCTTCGCGCGCTCTCTCTCTAAATCAACATTCCTATGCTTAACAGCTGATTGTGTTCCAATTGCCCTACTTGTAGATATGATCCCATAAGATAGTTTCCTTATCTTCTTTTAAATCCCTGAGCGTATTACAAACATGAACGCTCCCGGCATGTCCCGTATCATTATACACAGGATTGTAATTTGTAAGTTAGCTTTGAAATAAAACTCAATTGCCAAATTAGTTACCTTGAAACTGCTAGACACCGGGGGCTCAGGACTTTCTTGTTATTTGACACGCAATCTTTGATTAACCTAAAAATCAAAGGGGGGAGGGTGGCGCACGCGCGCGCACACGCTTCCATATGAACCAGCAACGTAGGCTAAATGTGGTCGACAAGCTTATCCTTATTAGGATTTTCCTTTTCTCTTCAAGGATTCCCCCTAGGCCTCCCCCTAGGCATGGTTGATAAGGCACAAACTTTGCTTGTTCTTGAACGCTTACTCTTGCTTTGACCTCTTGTTAGCTTGCGGTTTTTGGCTTGTTGCTCGCACGCATCGCTCACTTTTTGTATTGTAAATTCTTGAGGAGAAGGGCTTTATCTTTCAATAACCTTTTCGAAGTGTCATGATGTTGTGCGTGTAGCTCAAGTAAAAAAAAAAAAAACTGTTCTTCCCCCACGTAATTGCATATTGAGTTTCTATACAAATCACAAAATCCTGTTAAGGTACCTATTGATTAAGTAACAGCCATATCATTGTAGTAAGGTTTCCTAAGTGTATGTATAATGGTCCAGAGTCTCTTTTATTTCCCAATACCATGTTCACTAACGGTTTTACCATGTGTGTGTGTGTGTCTATGTACTGTCTGCAACTTTGTAGGCATCTGCAGATAGTTAGGATTTCATTACACCGGGAGGTTATCAAACATTTTCTCGAAAGTTCCTCGCGCACAGCTTGATATGGGTGTTGGGAATAATTTTCGCAAACTGCCTTTGAAGAGCTGGTGACACTTTTTTCCAAAGCATAATACAAGCCACAAGAGAGTTGCTTTTTATATTCTTTCTGCTTTGAATGCTGCTTTTTCAGCCTCAGTTGCAGTATCACGGGTTGTCCAGGACAAGGCTTATACAAATAGTTAAAAGTATCCGCTACTCTCAAGACAATTCTTAGCGAGCGATACCAGTCATTGAAATTTGGGCCAGTCAGTGTTTCTCGTTCGAAGAAAGTCTTGAACGCAGAACTTAAAGTGTTATTTTCGGAATGAGCCATTTCTACAGAAAAAGTTCAAAATTATTAGTATTTTCGATAATACCTTTTTCAAGAAAATAAAATATACCCAGGTAATATTCATATAACCATAGTATTTCCTTGAAAACTAGAACCCACATTGACATAAACTCATCACATCAGTTGATCTGCTAGTGATGAATGTATTCAACGTGGTAACTTGTCGAACAAGTAATTGACAAACATTTTTCAATTTCTAGATATTTATGGGATTTACATTGCTAAAACTAGTTGCATTGTAAACATGTTTCATCCCATCTTAATGCCTTGAGTTTCTAGATCTCACTAAGTAACTCAATTAAGTCTTTCTAATCTAAAGAACGCAAACTCATCCATGTGAGGTCTCACTCAATCATGATAGTTTTCTTTCCGTTACGATATAGTCCAAGGTCTCACTTGACTTAATCGCAATTTCAAGTGTCCTTTAATTAGATGGCATTAGACTTAAGTTTAAGGGTATTAATTTTTTGATATGTGAATCAAAATTATGTATGAAGAAGCATGCATACAACTCCATAGCATATGTTTAATAAAAAACTTTTTATTAACTTTTAAGGTGAAGATTAAATAAACAAAGTGTGGTTGAGGCATTGGATGAACCAATTAAAGAAGTGCCCACAATTATCGTCCACACCGTACTTTTGCATAAGTCTTTCAACTTAGTGTTTCGGATGTGGAATTGAGGCAAATCAACCTTAAAGTAATTTTGTACCTTTAAACAGTCATAGGTAACTCCAATTTGACGCACAAGCAAGCCGAGAATTCGGTCAGCGTGAAGCTTGACTTCCTTCTTTAGTCGGGTTCGACCAGCGACGCGTTAAACTTCCCACACAGTTTGTCAAATTGGATGAGCCTTTCTAACCATTTAGTACGAAAATTACCAATCAACTATTTAATCTTCAAAACAATTCTTAATTTTTTTTTATATTGATTTAGTCCATATTATTTTCTTTGAAAAATTACCCTTTTTGTTTACAACAATTCGCCATAATTAAATAAACAAAAACAAGTAATTAAAAATAATTGACTAAACAATAAACACATAATAACAATTTATATGCATTAAAGTAAATCATGTAGCCACATGTAATCATTTTATACGATGAACCCTAATTTTAAATTCTAGGTTTTACTTATCATATATCCAATCAAGAATCAATATATAAGTCTTCCCGAATTTTAGATTTATCGTACTAAAATTAAGTGGTCAAAAATATACACGTAACAAATTACTTCATATATTCTCATGATCCATGATAAACATGCATGTTTGTCATGGATCCACACAATACACATAACAATTATCCCGTAAGGATCGTAACCCACATACATGTCATAACAATTTAATCATGTATATTAAACCTCTTTAATCAAAACATGTACTTTAGGGTTTCATATATAAAAAATTTCGAATTTTTTTTTTATAAAAGTCCTTCCCGAATTAGATTTATCATACTAAATTAAATGTCATACACAAAACAAAAACCCATTTCATTCATATCAACCATCCAAGCAAACCATTTACAAAACAAGGAGATGATCAACAAAACACATAAAAAGAAGAACAAACAAAGAAAAAAAGAAAAAGCCGAACTTTAACATTCATGTAACACACTACGCACTCTTAGATCCTTGATAAACCATACATGGTTTTCCATGGATCCAACTACAATTAATTACATGTTTCTTAAAATTAATTAACAAGCGACCAATGGCAGATCGTAACCCATCATACATTGTAGAAAAAGAAAGGCACTAGGGTCCCTTACTGCTGTTGGCAAGAAAGCACATTCTAACTAAATTATATATTTATTATGTTTATTAAATAACATTTTATTAAGCACATTATCAATATTTAATATGAACAGATTTTGATTAGGAACATTGAAGAGGAGGCCCTTGAGCCAGGTGGATCATATATATCCACTATCCTAGGTTGAGAGCAGAAGCAGGCATTCTTGGTAAGAAGCTTGGATAAATAAAGAGCCAGTCGTCATTGGAAAATTAAGGGTTTATTAAAAAAATTTATTATATAATAAATAAAAAAAATATAATTTTTAATATAATAAAAAAATTATAATAATATTTTTAATTAAAATAAAAAATATAAAATTTAAATTATTATAAAAAATAATTATATTTAAATATATAAAATAAATTAAATATTTATATTAATTTATTTAAAAATTAAAAAAACATTAAATTTAAAAAATTAAAAAAAATAAAAAAAAAAAAAATAATTAATTAAATATTTTTTTAAAAAAATAAATATAAATATTATAACGGCTTTTTTTTTTTTTTTAATATTTGTGTTGTTTTTACAATCTATCAATCTATATTTTATATTTAACTCTTCCTATAAGACAATTTTTTTTTTTTTTCTTCTTCCCTCTAATTATTTTTTTCTATAAAAATACATTGTAATAATTTAAAATCCGAGAGAGGGCAACAAAATTGACAATGAAAAAAAGTCATAACAAAGACAAAGATCAAAAGAACAAATAAAAATTAACACAACGTTTTATGAAATTATAAAACGGGAATGTTTGAAGAAAAATCATAAATGTAACAAAAATAGATAGGAGTTCAAATTAGCATTTATTTATAAAAAAAAAAAAAAAAAAAAAGGTTCATAAATAGAAGTATTCAAAATACATTCAAAAAAAAAAAAAAAACGATTTCCCTAATTTGATTTCATTCAATTTCACACATTAATCCCATTAATCCGCGTGTTCTGAAATTTTAGAAAACAAACATAACTATGATGGGTGATACATAAAAGCTAGTAATGGAATACATGGGGGACTATACTATATGCGATGTGGTTATTTTAGCTAAGATCTGTACTTTGGAATGGAATGTGAGTTTAAACTTAACATGTACCTAATTTTATATGTAATTATATAAATAAATTTACAATTTTTTTATTAATTTCCTTTGTGTTTTTAACTGGCATAGTAACAATTTAACCATGTATAAAATTATGATTATTAAAGCTTTCACATCTCTATTTCTTAAATCATTATCTGACTCACCCGTCACAACACATTTATGTTTCGATTCATTGTCAAAACCAAAAACAAACAAAATTTTGATACTATACCGATCCCTAAAAAACGTTGAGAGCTACAAAAATTGATTTCTCTGAGTTCACTAACACCAAATATTCTTTCTTCGAACATTTATCAAACAATCTGATCGATCGAACCAAAATTTTTTATGTCGTTTAAAATAAAAAAAAAAAAAATTAATTAAAAAAATAATAAAAAAAAAAAAAAGAAAAAAAAAAAAAGAATACCACGAATATAATAGACCATGAGCAAGTAATTTTTTGATTAAAAACATTTAGACCTTCTTTTAGTCCTTAATACTAATCTGCTGTGGTGTGAATAGACGTTATACTACGTATAATAACACAAAAAATAAACACACCAGCTACCAAGGCCACTGTAGGATTGCCTGGACATGTACTAAAAAAAACCCACATGTAGATGAGACGTACCTCACCCCTACGCCCCCTGCACTTGAGGGCTGAAATGGTAACATTAAAACAGCAATTTAATGGGATTAGTTAACATCGAATCCATTTTTTATATTCTTAAATCTTTCCATCTCCACATAGCGCGATATCACTAAACATTCGCGATGTATACACAAAAACAAAATTTCGGTCTTAAAAAATAAAACAACATTAAATACACGCAATATATCCTGAACCAAAAAATTAATACGTAAACCATAACTCATTATTAATACACTGGTAATTATTAACGGCTAGTTAAAAATACACATACTCGGCTCGAGACCCACTCAATAAATGATGGAAATATACACATTTCATGAACAATTTATAATTACTAACATGTAAAAGTATAATATAGCCAGCGGACGCAATTAGGATCAATAACATGCATAAATATTTAAACCAGATTAGGGTTAATACCTTTTGATACTCTAGCCTCAGATATCTAGAATCTCTCATAACTCCATAGGTGCACAAATCTAAAGGATCTGATTGAAAATCACCGTCTTGTACCACACGCTATTAACCAATTAACCAAGACTAGCTCGTTAATCACGAAACGCGTCACAACGACTAGACTTCATATTAGGGTTCAGTATGTCTTAATACTATTCAGACCGAATCTATCATTGAGAAGACAAAAGAGAATGATCATGTTATCTATGAGGCATTCTTCTACAAGTGTATTCTAGTACCCTTGAAACAACCCTTGGATATATTATTAACTGGGTAAACTTACAGTGTTTGAGTTTCTATTGGATAGTAAGCCCTTAACACTTGATAGCTAACATCTAATTTCAACAACAAACTCTATAATTCCACAGTTGATCTCACAATTCTCTTACATCTAGTCCTTCAGATAGTTATAGAGTTTCGTTAGCCTTACCATTACAACACTTAAACGATCGTTAACTATTTACGTGTAAAATCAATTCTCTAAATATTTTATCAACATCGTTCTAACTTCTGTACAGTGAAGACTCTAGCAATCCCGTGATCTGAGTTCGTCTAACACACACACTATTATTTTTAAATTACACAAATGTGATACGTCACCTAATACTCAACTAATGGTATCTGGTCCATATACATGTAACTCCGTCTAAAACAATATGTCTATTCTATTTTGACAAACAATATACCAAACAACAAACATGCGAATGATTAAGAATGATAATCCTTTTCAGGTGACTGATAGACCTTTTTGTCTGAATTTTTAAATGATAAATGATTTTTTAGTGAGGAATACACTTTAGTATATTTACACTAATGTCATGATTCCAGATCATGCAATTTGGATTTGGCATATTGTAAAACTTGCAGTATGATTAATTACTTTTGCACTTGCATTTCATAAGCATTTGCATAATACACATTGCAGCTGCATTTGAAGAATGCATTTGCCAGCTATGCATTTAAAAATGCATTCCATTATCATTTGTTTTAACAATTGAAATTCCATTTGCAGTTGTATCATGAACATTGCATACCATTTTGCATTTGCGTATTTCGCCATTTTCACTTCACAACTTACACCATTAGACATTACAAATCAACTCAGTTAACTACCAAAAGTACATATATTCTCAAGCTAGTGTATTCTGCTCATTTGGCCCTAAAAGCCCATAGTCTAGAATCTTCCTTTGTACCTTATATATAGTTGACTATTATATCAATGAGAATCAAACAATCAATTAAATCAATATCATTTATGGTAATCAGAGCCTAATATCAATCTTTCTCTAAATCCTCATCCTTCTTTTTCTACCATCATAACGTCTCCTCACATCGATCCCTCCTATAAAAAAAAGAGGTATCCATTAATGTGATTATTACACTACTATAAAAGGGGGGGTCCCTCAACTCGATGAACACCATCCTAAAAAAAAATAAAAACACCGGACCATCAAAATCACCGCAAAACCAATACCTAACACCCCTCACCCACCATCAAGCGTCACCACCTCAAACGCCATTTTACCAAAATTAACACAAACCCTCAACACGACGACATGACCCACGAAACCTCAAAACCACACACTAACACATACACAATTTATCCAACACCTCCCTATTATAAATCCATCCACAAATTCTCCCACAAACCCCTCCCCCCCCCACTCCCAACAAAAACTCCTAACAACATCACCCAAAACCTACCACAACACACTGTTCATCGACGGTAAAGTGTTCATCGAACTGGATACTATTACATCATCGACAGTATTGTTCATCGCGCCAAAAAAACTATCTTCATGGCTTCTCCTGATCAGGCAATGGTATATGGATATCGGATCAAAAATCACATGACCTGCAACACTCCTAAACCTCTCCATTTCCTTTTCCCTCACACCTATACTTAACAAACCTCTAACCACCTATTACAAGGGCAACACCTAGATGAAATACCCTTTGATACAAAACCCTAGGAACAATCAAGAAGTAGAAAAAACACAAGATACACAACCAAAAAACCCAAACAATCGATTACTCCTAAAAGATCCTCTCACCTTTTCATATTAAAAATAAAGATTCTTTACACCATTACGAGAAATTATACTTCATTACAGTAGATATTTTTAGGTAATTTGGATGTCTATGTTTTTTGGTATGGTATTGATTATTTTAGATAACAGGTAAAATATAGAGGGTATCATTCATATGAAATTTTAAAATTCGTAAAAATGTGTATAATTTTCTATTAGGTTGATTGGTATTTAAATAAACCTAATAATTGTGTTTTTATTAAGGGGGTATTTAGGAAATTTGTTTTTATAATATCATATGTTTTGATGAATTTGTTTTTGATAATTTGGTGGAAAATTGTGCGTGATTTTAATTAAATGTGAATTATTAAATTAATAGAGTGTTGGGTAATATAGGGGTTCATTTTAAAATATAAATGGTTGGAAATAAGTATATGGAATATATGAAGTGAAATATAATTTAAATAAATAAATAAACAAACTGTGCGGAGATGATCTCGTAGTGGAACAAATGTTATATTAGTAAGGTAGAACCCTATCCCTAGATCCCCCGATGATAAGTAATTCTAACCCTGTCATCACGTGCCTTGTCTACTTATAATTCAACAAAACACTCAAAACTGTTGTCGGCCTGCCTTAAGGAAACAAACAAAAACTATCCCTTTTAACGATCTACCTCTATTGTCACAGGAAT
The DNA here is from genome assembly GCA_026074375.1 of Tanacetum coccineum. Lineage (NCBI taxonomy): Eukaryota > Viridiplantae > Streptophyta > Magnoliopsida > Asterales > Asteraceae > Tanacetum > Tanacetum coccineum. Next base: position 35,319 of record BQNB010057966.1, read on the forward strand.
CGTCCCTTTGACATTATTCACTCAGACCTTTGGACATCTCCTGTCTCTTATCATGGAGTGGATATAAAATACTATGATATCCCTTATTCTTAGATCACTATTCACATTTTTTGTGGGTCCCACCCACTCATACGCGAAATCTGATGCCACAGTCAAAACTTTTTACACTGTTCCGTACATTTGTAAACAAACCCATTCAACCGTGCAATCAAAGCTTTTCAATGTGATCATGGTGAGAATTTGACACATAACTCCACCATGAATATTTGCCACTAATGGCAATTCAATTTCGTTTCTCATGGCACTTAAACATCATCAACAAAATGCGCGCAAATACAGACTTATAAACGCATGATATCGTACTATCACATACACAGTAGTACGTTCTCCAGATCCTAGTCAAACCCAAGCCAATCAGCTCCAATTCCTCAATCCTCATCAACCCTAAGAAACAAACCTACCTGAGATATATAATGCCAAACCACAACCATACCCTAAAACCTCCAGACACCACCACAACAACCCACTCCACACAACACCTGACACCCAAACCCTGACCCTTACCACACCCTCTATAGTCAAACCAACACAAATTTCCACTTCCTGAACCTCAACCCTTAACATAAATATATAAAAACACAAACCACCCCCCAACCACAACCCCCCAAACCACCCACAAACCAATAAAATCCCCACCCGCACCCCATATATATTTCCATCCAATACACCCATACTACTAGATGATAAACCAACATTAATCAGCATTAATGTGATTAGTCAATATTAATCAGCATTTAATGTGATTAGTCAACATCCAATCAGCATTAATGTGATTAGTCAACATCCAATCAGCATTAATGTGATTAGTCACCTATAAAAGGGGGTCCTCTGACACCCCAAAAGGTATGATTTCCTCACCATTCTCAATACACACACATACTACTGATAACTTGTGTTCTTACTCTCACGCCAGAGTCTAATCGTGGGTCCGTCCCACGGTAAGGCTAACGGTATACCTTTACTTGTGCAAGAAGTCATCCAATCGCTTTGTTTAGTCCAAGATCCAACCCGAAGATGGCTTGCATGCCCGACCCAACAAGCAATCTTGAACCATCTCATACCCGGTTACCAATTTTGTACTATCAACAAGTTGGCGCCATCCGTGGGACCTCGAATAAACTATGCTTCGTGTTCTCATATCATCGAAAGGAAAAAACCAATTCCGTTCCAAAAGTCGATAAATCTAAAACCTTCGTATTTTTGTCTTTTACATACTGTACATTCTGCAATGCGTAAAAAATTGTTTTACCAAAACAATAAACTTCTGTGGGACCTCAAAAAAAACTATGTTTCGTGCTCTCACTCTTTAAATGCGCTCATAATTACCAAGCAAATCCCATTTATAAGTTATTGTTTTTTATTAACACTTATAGTAAAAAAAAGGGAAGCACCATGACACATAAAAAATGAGTGCAGCTTGCATATTTACGCTGCCTTAAATGCATTACACTATGCAAATATATCAATCACTATTACTTGATTTCTTTTTCCGAAAATATTTGTTGTCGATATATTGAAATTAGTACATACACTAAGGCAAAAAATAAATACTTTCATGCACATGAAAACTATGGTAAAAGAATAACTATGTAGATTTTAACCTTGCCACCTAAAAAGCCATCTTTGAACAATCTATTTGGTAAAACTAGTTACAAATAGTATTTGGTTCTTGGTTTAGTTACTTCATCACTTCTCTTGTCCAAACGAGATGTGCCCTTGGTCGAAACCTTTCGCTTATCTCTATGAGAATATAGAGAGTACCGTCAAGCCATATGAAGTGATTAACTATTATCTATGCATGTTATTTACATGAAGTTCGACAATTAACATATTTGAAGATAAGAGATATCTTCTTTTCTTTGAAGTCTTCATAAGCTTTAATTATCCTTGTGATTTATAAACATCGAGCCAAAGGTCCATATGGACGTATTTTTTTTTTAAAAGTGCACATATACTCATAACTCATACATGACATACATGACATACACAAGAGCATCTATATGTAACTATGCAGTATCACGAATGACATTTTTTGTCAAATAGACTTTTTAATTTGATAAAGATATTTTACATATCTTTTTAACTTGGTAACAAGATATTATCAATATTTTTTAACCTTGATAAGATATTTTACATATCTTTTTAAATTGGTAACAAGATATTACCAATATTTTTTAAACTTGATAAGATATTTTACATATCTTTTTAAATTGGTAACAATATATTACCAATATTTTTTAAACTTGATAAGATATTTTACATTTCTTTTTAAATTGGTAACAAGATATTACCAATATTTTTTAAACTTGATAAGATGTTATCTGTATTTTTTTTTAATTGGTAACAAGATATTACCAATATTTTTTAATTTGATAAAAAGATTTTATCCATATCTTTTTCCTTATTTGCAATTATCCCTTACTTGTAAATATTATTATGCAAACATTATTTTGCAAAGATTATTTTAAAGGGACTCTTATATTTTTGTCCGTGAGCCCGACTTCCGTCATGGGTCGGTCCGGCCTCTTAATAATGTGTCGCGGCCCAACCTCTTTAAAATTATGTCGCGGCCCAGCTTCCTTATATTTCCGGTCCGT
>BQNB010057967.1:0-37974 GCA_026074375.1 Tanacetum coccineum
AGCTAATATTCAAAATCTGAGGGTCTAGAAAATAATATAAGCTGCTGAAATTGCAGCTTAAAATTGAGGGTTTTAAAAAAAAAAATTGCAAAGCCACACTTTGACTTAATTTGTCAAAGTGAAGAGGGCAGAACCAAAGTGTTTTAAAAAAGGATTTTAGTGACTAAATCAGGCTCAAAAATGAGAAGCTTAAGCTGTCTAAGCAGCTTAAGCTATTAAGCTCAAGTTTTCTTTATAAAATATGACAGAAAGTAAAGAGTGCACAAAAACCTAATTTTATACTAAAAATTGTGATTTCTTTGGTCTAATTAGGCACACACACTCAACCAAAGGTGGCTGAGTGCTTGTGACCCATACCACACCCAAAACGACCCATTTTGTCAGCTTTGCCAAACACCCCCTTAGGTAAGTAAAAATGATGTTTTACTTAGTTTTACTTAAAACTATTAATACAGATTGAGATCAATGACAGCAGGGTAATAAAGTAACAAGCAAACTCATTTTTTTTTCAGGATTAACAAGGAATTTAAAAGACAAATAAAATTGAAAATCACAAGAAACTCCACATCAACTTCAAAACTTGAATTAAACTTTTAAAACAGTAATATTACACTTAAAAAGCAAGCTGGAAACTTAAATTACAAGTTAATTAAAAATTAAATAAGAAAAGCTAAATAAAAACTAAGGTGTGGTTCGGCTTGTGTTTTCTTGAATTTATATAAGCCTCAAGTCTTCACAGCTTCTTTCATTGTGTTTCTTGTGTGAGTTGAAGCTCAGCAACCAATCCTGACCCTTAGATTAAGCTTTGTGTTTGTTTTAATGCTCAATCCGCCATTGAAATTTCTCGGGTTGAGGGGGATTGCCAACTTGGCAGGTTTAAGAGGTTAGTGGGTGGTGGGAATGGGTTTAACCGGGTAAAGGATGGGTTGGGTAAAAGGATTAGGTGTATCATGTGATGGTGGGGGAATTGAGGAGGTGGCGGGAAAGGGTTAGGGAAGAGAGCCGTGATTGGCTGGCAAGGTTTTTGAAAGTTTCAAATGCCCAAAAAGAGACCCTCGGGTTTCATTTCTTTTCCATTCCTTTTGTTTCTTTTCTTTTTAGTTATAAACAACTTTAAGAAGTGTCACAAACAGTCCTTGTGTTTTATCAAAACAAAGATATAAAAGGTTTTAGATAGTGGCAGTTTCAGCCCTTGTGTTTTAAAAGAGAAAAGGAGTTTGTAAAATAACAATTTCAGTCCCTCTCTTTATTTATTTCAATTTTCTTTATAAAACATTTTTCAGAATTGACAATTTAAGTCCCTGAGGTTTTATAAAAAATTTTGGGCCAGTATTGGTCTTGGTTTGTGTTATTGGGGGCCCAAATTGGGTTTATTTGGGCCCAATAAGGTTTGTGGGCTTTGTATTGGGCCCAACTAGGTGTGTTTGGGCCCAATAAGGTTTAGCTATATTTAATTGGGTCTTTTTAAAGCCCAATAAGGTTTAGGGTGGGTTTTTGTGTGTCAATGGCTGAGATTTGGCTTGTTCAAGGCTGGATGGCCTTCAAAGTCTTCATAGTCTCTGTCAAATTGCCACACAAATGGATGTTGTATTGATTGAGGGCCCATTTGGTCTTCACAGTCTTCATCAATATACTATTGGCTTTCCCGGCTCCCCACCATCAGATGGGGTTTGAGATTGCAACCTATAGTATTCTTACAATTACGGCTCCGGTTTTGACTGTTGACTTTTTGAGTTGACTTTGACTTTGACTTTTTGGTCTTTGGCTTTGTCCTTCACAGCCTTTTCCTTTCGTGCCAGGTATTGTCATTTTTTTCTTTGTTTTCTGTCTTTGGTGTGATATCCTTTTCCTGCAAAACACAAATGTAAAAACAAACATATCTTTGCAGTTTTTGTTGTTTTGGTCATTTAAGTCCGTTTTTAATGAAAATGGGTATGTTAATTTAGCACATACCATATGTGTTTTTTTAATTTAAATCACATAGATTTTAGGTTATCATCAATTGGTTATGCATGTGGTATGTGATTAATGTGTAATCAGATATATGTTTTAAGTTATTTATGTTTATTTGTTTGCTTTTGATAAATTATTATTTATTGTACATCAAAGAAAACGGTTTTTCGAAAAACAAATATAAACATGACTAATGATTATCGAAATTAGATTTATTATGGATTATATAATGCAAAAAGTCAAAAGTGGGTTCGCTTACATGCCGATATAATCTTCCATGATATGACTAGCAATTTATAGTCAATTATATGTTTTGTTAATAAATTATAGTTTTTTATAAAATTCATTTGAACATAAAGATGTTTCATGCTTTTTTACTTGGTTTTGAACACGGAAAAAAAAATCTTTACCCTTTTAAAACCAAGTCTTTTTCCAATTCCAATCTAGGAAAAAACAATTGCACTTACTCTTCATGATTAATGAGATCCTATTATGGTTTGTACCAAGGTGATATAATTCACTTATTAGTGAGACGTTTAAGTGCTTTATAATCACTGTTTTTGTTTGGAAGACTTCTTATTCAAGTTAAGATAGGGTGAGACCTTTAACTCGTGGCTATAATTGGATAAACATTGCTCAACTTTTTCACGTTTAAATGTTCACATGTGATGTACATAAAGAAGAGTCCCATAATGTAGGAGTTGTATTGGATGCAATTATTAAATGTTAATTACCTCTTGAATTACCATCATCACTAGCAGATCAACTGATGCAGTGGTGGTTATGTCAAGGTGGATCCTAGCTTTATTAAAAATTAATTGTTTATTTCATAAGCATGGGTATTTAATTTTCTTTAAAGAAAGTATTATCGAAAATACTAATGTGAACTTTGTTTATTTGTAGATGACACTCAACAATGCCCAAACCAAAATAAACAGTTCGGCTTTCAGGTTAATGCTTGAGAAGCATCAACTTACTAGACCAAATTTTAATGAGTGGTTTCGTGCGCTTAAACTAGTTGTGCGTACTGAGAAATTATAGGATGTTTTTAAAAATAGCCTTGCCACCTGCACCTGCCGCAGGAGCTGATGCACAAGCTCTTGCAGATTGGGATGTTCTTTTTGATCGTCACAATGAAGTTGCTTGTTTGATGCTTGGAACTATGTCTCCAAAACTCTATCAGCAATTTGAACATAACTCTCCTCTGGAGATGGTTACTGAACTCCAAAAAATGTATGGAAAACCTCCGGGTGTTGAACTCCAAGAGTTGGTGAATATGTTCCATTCATGTAAGCAGGCAAAGGGACAATCTGTTAGCGATCATGTTCTATTGATGAAAAGCTATCTGGATCAATTGGCCACACTCAACTATGATTTTCCTGATAAAGTGTCTATCAGTTTTATCTTGAATTCACTTTCAAGCCTTTATGCAAAATTACAATATGCAATCAATGGAGAAGACAATAAGTAAAGTGCATTCATTGCTTATTGAATTTGAGAAAAGCATTAAGAGGAACAAGCAGCCAATTGTTGGTGCTTCCTCTACACCACAAGTGATGGCAATTCAAGGTGGTAGAGTCCAGAAGTATAAACCGCAAGGTAAGGCTAAAGGGAAAGGGAAAGGTAAGGGTCTTCAAAACTCTTATCCTACTAAACCCAAAAAGCCTCAACCTTACAAGAAAGAGCGTCCGGCAAAAGATGGACAATGTCACCACTGCAAAGAGGAAGGACATTGGAAAAGGAACTGTCCTGTGTATCTAGCTGAGTTGATGAAAAAGAAGAAAACTGGAGGTCAAAATGTTGCATCCACTTCTTCAGGTATTTATACTATTGAATTATTTGCATTTCCTAAAAATTCCTGGGTGTATGACACTGGTTGTGGTACTCACATTTGTAACACAAAACAGGGACTTAGAGGAGCAAAGAAGCTGAAGCGTGGTAGTCTCTACTTGTACGTGGGCAATGGTGTGCGCGCGGAAGTGGAAGCTATTGGAAGTTTTGACTTAGTTTTACCAAATGGTTTAATTATTGTTTTAGACAATTGTCATTATGCACCTTCTATTACTAGGGGTGTTGTTTCAGTTTCTCGTTTGGTTAATAAGGGTTTTACCCAATGTTTTACGGATTTCGGATTATCAGTTTCAATGAATAATATGATTTATTTTAATGCTATTACTGTTAATGGTATTTATGAAATTGATATGCGTGATTCTACTTTACCAATCGTTAATTCAATGTATTCTATTAGCAATAAGAGAACCAAACCTAATTTGGATTCTTCTTATCTTTGGCATTGTCGTCTTGCACATATAAACAAGAAACGTATTGAAAAGTTGCAACATGATGGACTTTTAAAACCTACGGATAATGAACCGTTTGATCAATGCGTATCCTGTATATCTGGTAAGATGACAAGAAAACCTTTTTCACATAAAACTGAGAAAGTTAAAGATGTACTTGGATTAATTCATACTGATGTTTGTGGTCCACTTAGACATGTGTCAAAGAAAGGTGCTAGTTACTTCATTACCTTTACTGATGATTATAGTCGTTATGGTTATGTTTATTTACTTAAGCATAAACATGAAGTCTTTGAAACATTTAAGGTATTCAAGAATGAAGTTGAAAATCAACTCGGAAAGACTATTAAGGCCATACGATCAGATCGTGGTGGTGAATATATTAGTCAAGAATTTAAAGACTATCTAAAGGCTTATGGAATTGTTCAACAGCTTACACCTCCTTACACGCCACAACATAATGGTGTGTCTGAGAGGCGTAATCGTACCTTGTTAAATATGGTTCGATCAATGATGAGTCTTACAACTTTGCCGTTATCCTTTTGGGATTATGCTCTAGAGTCTGCTGCACGCATTCTCAATATGGTTCCAACCAAGAAGGTAGACAAGACTCCGTATGAACTATGGCATGGAAAAGTTCCTAACTTGTCTTACTTAAAGGTCTGGGGATGTGAGGCACATGTGAAACGTCACACGCCTGATAAACTTCAACAAAGATCTGTTAAGTGTATCTTCGTAGGATACCCTAAGGAAACTATGGGTTACTATTTCTACTACCCACCTGAAAACAAAATAGTTGTTGAGAGGTATGCAGATTTCTTGGAAAAGGATTTCATACTTCAAAAAGAGAGTGGGAGAAACGTAGAATTAGATGATGAAGATATTTTACCTTCTGAAAACACTAGCGAACATCCTATTGAGGAAGAAAGTCTTGCCCCGATTGTCTCTCAAGAAGAGGATGTTGTTCCCGTTCGTAGATCTGTAAGGACACATAAAGCTCCTAATCGATTGTGTCTAAATGTAGAGATCGATCCAGATCGACTGTCCTTCAATATTGAAGTTGAAGAGCACAGTTTAGGGGATCTTAATGAACCTGCTAATTATAAAGCATCTTTATCGGATCTTGAATTCGAAAAGTGGCTTGTTGCTATAAACGAGGAAATGCAATCCATAAATGATAATAAAGTCTAGAAACTTGTAGTGCTTCCACCAAATGCAAAAGTTGTTAAAAGTAAGTGGATCTACAAGAAGAAGACAGATATGGATGGCAAGGTATACATTTATAAAGCTCGACTTGTTGCAAAGGGTTTCACTCAAACTTATGGTGTTGACTATGAGGAAACATTTTCACCTGTTGCCGACATAAGAGCTATTAGAATTCTCATAGCTATAGCGGCGTACTATGACTATGAGATTTGGCAAATGGACGTTAAAACCGCGTTCTTGAATGGTTTCTTAGAAGAAGAAATCTATATGGAACAACCTGAAGGTTTTATTGATCCTAATCATCCCAGTAAAGTATGTAAGCTTCAAAGATCCATTTATGGACTTAAGCAAGCATCTAGGAGCTGGAATAAGAGATTTGATGAGGAAATCAAAAAGTTTGGTTTTCATCAAAATCTTGATGAGCCATGTGTATATCAAAAGGCTAGTGGGAGTAACGTTATTTTCCTAATCTTATATGTTGATGACATAATATTAATGGGAAATCATATACCAAGTCTTCAAGAAGTTAAGGACTATCTTGGTAAGTGTTTTTCTATGAAAGATTTAGGAGAAGCGGCGTTTATTCTTGGAATAAAAATCTATAGAGATAGATCAAGGCGGTTGATTGGATTAAGTCAAAATGCTTATCTTGACAAAATCCTTAAGAGATATAGAATGGATAATTCAAAACGTGGTTCCATTCCAATGCAAGTTGATCTTCATTTAAATAAATCTCAATGTGCTACAACATCTGCAGAGATGAAGCGTATGCAAAATGTTCCTTATGCTTCGGCTGTAGGATCCATTATGTATGCTGTGAGGTGCACAAGACCTGATGTGGCGTTCGCGCAAAACATCACAAGCCGATTTCAACAGAATCCTGGTGAAGCTCACTGGACTGCTGTGAAAAATATTCTTAAGTATTTAAGAAATACTAAAGACACGTTTTTGGTGTATGGTGGTAATCCTGAAGCAGAACTGCAAGTTAAATGTTATTGTGATGCTGGATTCGAGACCGATAGAGATGACACGAAATCTCAAACTGGGTATGTCTTCGTTTTGAATGGGGGCGCAGTTGTATGGAAAAGCTCCAAACAAAGTACTACTGCACAACATGCCACAGAAGCTGAATATATAGCTGCTTCTGAAGCTGCAAAAGAAGCTGTTTGGATAAGGAAGTTTATTGATGAACTTGGCGTAGTTCCTTCAAATGACTATCCGATAAAGATGAATTGTGTAAACGTTGACAGCCTTTTAAAACAGGTTAAAATTACTTAAAGAAGCTAGTTAAACTTGGGTTAGTGACCCAAACCAACTAAGACACAGATTTGACCCATTTTGAACCTTTTGCCAAACACCCCTTAAAGTAAATGAAAGACAACTTTTATAGCTAAACAGATTTGATTAAGCTATGAAATTGAATAAACAGATAAAGGATATGATATTCAAAGACTAATAAGCAAAAACTAGATAAAAATAAGCACTTTGTAATAAGCTATACTATGAGCAGCATTAACTAAAATAATAGCAGATTTAACTAAAACTTGAATCAAACTGAATTTTAATAATTCCAAACTACAACATTAAAACATATTAAGCTAACATGACACAGAATAAGCACCAATAAGCACTAATAAGCAATGCTATAGTAAAATGCAAGAAAATGGAAATTTAGGAACTTACAAGTTCCTTAGCCTTTGGTATCGAACTTGAACACTTAATAACACACCTAATGCTTCCCAAGAAGCTCTAAAACCATGGCCATCCAGAATCTACCATGCTCCAATGAATTGACAGATTTGTACTTATATTTTTGATGGTTTATAACAATAATGGACAATGGATATTAAAAACTCAGAACTTTAACTTAAAAACCTCACTTTCATTAAAACTTTAAAAGAGTACAATGCTTTAAATAAAGACAATAAGCTGAAAATTGATTATAAGCTAAATCAATACAAAAAACAGGACTTAACATAAAACATTAATTTCATTAAACTTTAAAAAACGAGTACAAGGTTTTTAAATTTAAAAGACAATAAGAAAATAAATTTTACACTACTCCTAAATTAATTGCACTAGATACCTTTACAATGAAGAAATAAGCCTATATATAGCCGAATAAGCTAGCACTTGTGCTTGTTGTGTTTGTTGTGTGAGGAGCTTCAAAGCCTTCATCATAGCCATCCAAAATTCTTGCTCTCCAAGTGATATGATCTGAGCCATTGATCTTTTTGTCTTCAAGATCTTGACGAATGGGGTGTTAGGGGATTGCCAAGGTGGCAAATGACCCATGTGATGTGGGGTTGAGGGGAAAGAGATGTTTTTGTCTTGGGGTTGCAGGGGGTGCAGGGGAAGAAGACCCTGTTATGGCAATTTGGCGGGAAAAAGAGTTGGGGGAGTTTGTATCTGTTTTGGTGAAAACAGACTTAACAGGGTTAAAGGTTTGTTGGTTTGGCAATATTGCCCCCTGAACTTGTATTGTTTGATTGCATGGATGGTCCTGTGGTGCAAATTATATAAGGGATTTGGCAATATTGGCCCTTGAGGTTATATGGTTCGTTTGCACCCACAGTCCTTTAAGGACTAACGGTGTAACAAACTTAACAGCCGTTAGGCTGTTTGTTAGTAAACAAGCCTTAATGGTTTTGGGCTTAGTTAAGTGTGTTGGGCTGAAAATAGACTAAAGCCCAAAATGGTTTTAATAACCATTTAGTCTTCATAATGAGCACTAATGGGCTGACCCGGCCCATCAGATGGGTGCGGGTGGCCCATTAAGTATTTCTTCGATTTTGGCTTTGGTTTTGACTTTGACTTCTCGGTGTTGACTTTGACTTTGACTTTTTGACTTTTTCAAGCTTTTTCCATTCCGTACTCGGTTTTGTCGTTTTGGCTTCATTTTTGTCCTTTTCTCGGATATCCATTACCTGCACAATATAAGTGAAAACATACAAATACAATGTATTTTTGGTACGTTTTTGGTCATTTAAGTCCGTTTTTAATGGAAAATGGTATGTGTAATTAAGCACATACCAAAATCCCCCAAACTAAGATATTGACGTGTCCTCACGCAATGCTATAAGTAAACACTTAAGAAAACCAAGAATCTCAATCCCCATCGACTAATTACCTCAAAAAGTAGCTAAGTGTTCATCGAGGGGAATTAAAGAATCAATAGCTTTGAAAAGCCCTGTTTTTACCATTTTTAAAATATTCACACTTATTCCCACACATATTTTTGTATTTTTCCCTTTTTCTTAATTTTTTGTACTTTTCATTTCAAGCAACTAACTAACGTGTTTGACTTTCGTTATTTTCATAACTTTTAGGGTCACGAAATAAGAAGCACTTCAATCCTAAAATGCCCAAAAAAGATAAATTCATCATCCCTGACTTTTCACTTGTCCCAAACCAAGCTTAAAAAACGAATCACCGGTTAAATATAAGTTAAGATGCTAACATACTCAATTTGCAACTTGTGAACTTTTTCGCTTCCCTGACAATTTTATTTATAATATTAGGTGAATGTGCCATTTCGAATTTCAACCATGGATCAACGTTTTGCAAAATTTCTATGCTTCATGTTCCACCCGAGAATAATGAGTTTGAAGGCGAGATCATCCCATGTAGCGACTTTCGTCTCGGCACATCCCAACCTTGCGGCTAAGTGACCAGGCTTTTGACACCCACAGAGACTAGTATCGGGACTTACGGACCTTCAGTTTCTTAGGCTTCCCGTATATACATAAAATCACAACTTAAAATGAAATAGGTCCTTAGTTCAAAAGCATATTAAATTAAGAAAAAGAGGTTTTTCCCTATATTTATTAAATCATATTACTACACATAAGTATATTAAACAGTCCTTCAAACTAAGGATATCCTCGACCTTTTAGAAGGCTTCGCAACATCGTTTGTGACACGGCAAGATTCAGCAAACTTTTTATCATATCACGATAATTACTATGTGCCTTAATTAGAAGTCTGCAACATCGGCTTGTGTAGCCGGCAAGATGCAGTAAAACTTTTATTAGCCCACAGATTATAATTATTACTTATTTTTTTACATTTTTTACTTTATATTACCAAGATATAAGAACATGTCTTTTTAGAAAATTAAAGTAATAATTTGTACTAAAATATTGATGATCATACATAGGGAGGAGTGTGGGTAGTTGAAGTGTGGAGGCGTTGCCATACCTCAAAAATTATTGATTTTAAGTTTAATTTCAAAAATGAGCACGTATAATAAAGTCCCGGTTTTAGGATCTTATGGGAGAGAAAAGCCATAAACTACACTTATGAGCTTTTAAGATTTCCAACTAATCCTTGTTTAGCATCTAACTCATACTTAGCTCTATTATTTTCCGTTCTTCGCAAAGATCCGCGAATGCTTAGTTTAAAAGTTAAGGAACAAGCTAGAACTCAACACGCTCGATTGCGTCAAAATTTATTCTTATTCTACCCAGCAAGAAAGTTAAAATTGTGACAAAACACTTATTTTATTTTTGAAATTTTTTTACATTTTTTCATTTTTTTGGTATTTTGGTGGTAAAAACGGGATTACACGAAAACAACGACTGCAGGCATAATCAAATCGCTAGATCCCCTCCCATACTATAACTAAACATTATCCTCAATGTTTTAAGAAGGGCCTCTACATAAAATCAAAAGCTTTTATATTAAGTATGGCTCAAAGATAAAAGTTATGTCGATAGATTAGTAAATAGAACTCCCATAATGAAGCTGAGGACTTGAAGCTCGAGTGAACGAAGGACAAAAACAACGAGCACGAGAGGCTTCAAAATCCGGGCAATCCTGGACATACAACACAAAACACGAAACACGGAAAACGGAAGAGGCGAGCCTCTCACAACACACTTATTCATTACTATTAAACTACCATACTACTACTACGGATAAGCATGGGTTGCCACCCACGAAGCGCTTGTTTATTAATGAGTCACTAAGCTTGACTCGATCCCCCATACTTGAGCTGGTCAAGGAGGATAGAAACGGAGAAACAGAACATCCAAGATAGGAATGTTCCCTCCATAGATCATCATCGGGCTTTTATGATGAAAAAGCTTGGAAGCTTTAAAGCCCCGATGTGATGAAGAAGGAGGAGATTTCTCCTTTGAAGCAAGAACACCGTGATTGAAAACTTTGTCTTTATTTTTGGATGAAAATGGAAGTAAAGTATCAATCACGGGGGAATGAGTAGCAAGAAATCTCGTGGATTCGACTTCAATGCATATCCCCGGATCGTAAATCTTGTTTCTATCTTCGGAAGGAGAAGAAACATCAAGATCGGATCCGAGATCATTATGAGAAGGAATGAAGTCGAAATCCATATGTAGGGTAGGATGGGGGGCCAAAATATTAGGCACATCAACGGGGATGTCTTCCACCACATCAATGGTTGAATCTCCCGAATCGGGATAATCAACATGAAATGATTCGAACTCGGGGAGAGAAGTAGAATTATCGTCACCTTCCGAGTCGTAATCATCACTCTCAATACCCAGTGGTATTGAGTCATCCGGACCGGGAAATATATCGATCTCTTCCCTAAGAGAGTCACTATCCTCAACGGGGATAGGAAATGTAGGAAGAGACTCGATGATCGTATTTGGATTAGCATGAAAATCTTCCGGCGGTCAGGGGGGAGAAGGAGATAAATTATTTATAGCAAACCTATCCAAAAGAACTAATATAATTCCTCGTCTCTCTATTAAACAACTCTATGGGAATTGTTATGAGTTTCACTCGTGAACTCATCGAAGAGAGAATCAATCTTGGGAGAGGAAGCCATCAAAGTATCACGATTGAGTAATGATTCAAGAAGATAAGACTCGGTATCAAAACGATCATTTTTCGGAGTAGAATCGAGGTCTTCATTATGAATCGGATTAAACTCACTAGAAATGATTTCCTCGTCAAGATCAAAAAGAGGGTTCGAATAAGTTTTAAAACTTATTTCGTGAATAACCTCCTCATGACTTGACTCGTCATCACTAGAGGTAGAATCGTCGAAGAGAGGATTGGAAAACGTTGAAAAATTTGTCGTTTGAGAATCATCACAATCGGGCACATCACACTCACATTCATCCTCGGACTCACTTGGGTTTTGGACAAGGTTCTCAACACTAGACTTTATGAATTCGTCCGATTCCGTTTCTGGAATTGTGTCAAGATGTTTGTCCACCATGATGAGAGAGTCCGTTTTTGGTGAATCGGGTGTGATTGCGGTAGAACATGTCATGAGATATTCTTGTGTTGCAAAAGAATACTCATCGTCGTCATCATCATAAGATGAGGTAGGCAAATTCTAACTTGGAGTATTAATATATTCTGCCAACTCCTCGTTTATACTTTGCAAATCTTGAAGAAGTTTGTTAAGCAAATTCGTGACCTCCTCCTTTGGATTGAGCATGATGCTTTAACTTCAAAAAATTTGTCCCAAGCTTGCATTAAAACCTTCGGTGTTTCCCTAAAAGAAATACAATTAATTTTTTTAAAAAAAGTTTTGTATCGATTCCATTAGGTCTTCTTGGGCTTGCAAAGCTTCTATTCTCATTTCTTTAGGAGGTTGATGAATGACAGGAAATTGCGGGGGTTGAAATTGGTCAAAACCAGAAGAATTGTAATCGTGAAAATTCTGATTCATCGGGTGGCATTCAAAAGTCGTATGAGGACCCCCGTAATTTTCACAACAAAGAATTTGTTGTTGAAAACTTGGTAAATAATGTGGGGAACTCATCATAGTTTGATGTAGCGGATCGGATTAGAGATAATCAGAACTTGTGGTGTACAATAATGACCATAACAAGCATCGTTTCTGTAAAATTCACACAAGATTGGTTGAGAGTGTGTGGGGTGGTAAGAGAAACTTGGAGATTCATTAAAAGAGTACGGAGTTGAAAAATCGATTGGATTTCCATCTCCATAAGTACAATTTGGACAAATTCCATCAATAAAATGACAACCGCACCGTTGGCAGTGCAATGAAATAACAATAAGTGTTTATCCGTCGGATGTCCACAACCCCACAACTCATATTTGGGAAATAAGACTCCATGAGAATTAAATGGTTTAAGAGGGTTTGAAGAAAATGAGAATTAAATGGTATAGAGGGCAACGAAGAATATTTTTGGGACCGATAAATCAAAGGTGCACGGTAGCTCTCTAAATTACTTTTTTTTTTTTTTTTTCACAAAGAAGCGGAGAACGGTCATGCGCGAAGCGTATTAAGAAACCTTTCATCCTTTCAGGTTTTGATGTTCGTAAAGGATCAACCACCTTATAATACCCCTCATAATAGTTAGTAATCTAAAGGGAGCTGAATTTAACATTTGACATCACGTATTTTTTTGTTGTTATTTAACTTATTTTGGTATTTTATAAAAATACTTTAGGAAAAGAATTGTGATTATTTTGATAATAATTCACAAAAATCGAAAAAATAAAATATTTTTGTATTTTTATATTTTATAATAATAAGAAAATATTCACAAAATGAAAGCGATAACTTCACGAGGAAGGGTCTTCAAGGCACAACAAACTTCAACTCGATAATCGTCTCACGGCCTCCCCGGCAGCGGCGCCAAAAATTGATTGCTATTTCTTTACTATATATATAAATATATAATATATAATAAATATATATAATATAAATATAATAAGTAAGGAAAAATATCAATAATAAGAATTCCGTGAGGCTTTTAAAGAGATTATTACTTTTAACCAAAGCAAAACCCTAAAAAAACTTCCCGGGTCGTTTCCCAACGAGGCGTGAATGGAAAATCAAGTTTAGGTTTGGGATTTATGCTTGAATAATCAAAGATGTTGGTTGGGTTTTCTATTTCTACGGGAAAACATTTAAAAGGAAAGCTATACTAAAAACGAATGCAAAAACAAAATTTAAAAACGTAAATGGGACGTAAAAACGCGACTCGAAAACCTAAAACGAGCAATATTAACCCTACGAATGCAAATTTAATTTTCCTAAGTCCTAAATGATAAAAGAAAATTAAAAAAAAAGAATTCTATATATATATTTTTATTTAATATGAATTAAAAACAATTTAAATAAAAAAATTAATTAAAAAATACTAAACGAATTAGGAAAAATCTGAAAAAAATTGTGAAAAGTACTTTGAAGAGTGCTTGATCTAAGAAAAATAAATTTGAGAAAATAGCTTATCGCAATAAGCCAGAAATAAGCTAAAAATGGTTATAAGCTAAACTGTCAAATTGAGTATAAGTATTTAATTGTGCAACTCAAAACCAGATAGCCCTACTGGTGCTAGTGATAGTGAGTGTGTGTGTTGAGGCTTGGGAGAGGTCACTGGTTCGAGCCCTGCTCACCCATGACTTCCCAATTTCCTAAGTTTTTATTTTTGCAAAACTTTTTAAACAACCTTTTTGATAAGATAAAAATAAGCATTTTTTTATAACTATAACTATTTTTTAAAAGCACTAAATAAGCCAGGAAAAAGCAAAATAAGCTGACAGTTTTTACTTTTTTAACTGAAATTCTATAAACAAGGCTATTTGGGACTAATAAGCACAAGGGAAAAGTGAATAAGCTAAGACAAATTACTAGCTAGACCTAAAAAGCATTGATAAGCAAATATAAGCTAGGAAAATAAGCTGAAAGGAACTAAAAAGCACTTTTAAGACAGAAAACACAAGGACAGATAACAAGGCTACTTTCTACTTTTAAACTAAAAATTAAAAGCTAATAAGCACTTGAAAATGACAAATAAGCTAGAAAAGGTGATAAGCTAAACCTAATAAGCAACTAGGGACCAAAATAAGCAAAGATATAAGTTGGATAAGCTTTAAAAGCATATAAGCTTTTTGGCCCAAAACTGTCAGCCAAACAGCCATAGGGACATTTTCTAGCTTATTTTTAAGCTAGTAAATGGATCCTTATGGCTTAGTAGCTTATACCCCTGAAAAGCTTATCCAATAAGCTACAAGAATCTGCAATTAAAAAGGAATTTGAAATTAATATAAGCCATAAAAAATACAAATGAAAAGGACTACTCACACAGATTTCAATCTTTTTGGTTTTCTTCAAAAGACAAAGGGCTTTTGCAGCCTTAAAATTAAGCTATTAAAAGTGGACTAAATTCCAAAATTAACTCAAATAGATGGACTTTAGACTAAGAACTACTTATGCAAGATATTTTAGATCCTAAAACTTATTTTAACCTATCTAAATTTGAAGATCAAAAACTGACTTTGAACTTTTTTGAAATAACTATAAAATTTTGGCAGACTTAAACTCTAAACACAAATGGCAAATGTACACTTAATGCAACTTCTTTCTACTGAATTTGAGATTAATAACAACAATGAAACAACACTTAGATGCACTTAATCAAGATCTTAACAATGAAGCTGAATCATAAAACTATGAAACCACAGATTTGAGCCATGACTACTTAAAACCTTAAGAATGAATTCTAAACCTTGACAGCCTTTTAAAACAGATTAAAACTACTTAAAGAAGCTAGTTAAACTTGGCTTAGTGACCCAAACCAACTAAGACACAGATTTGACCCATTTTGAACCTTTTGCCAAACACCCCTTAAAGTAAATGAAAGACAACTTTTATAGCTAAACAGATTTGATTAAGCTATGAAATTGAATAAACAGATAAAGGATATGATATTCAAAGACTAATAAGCAAAAACTAGATAAAAATAAGCACTTTGTAATAAGCTATACCATGAGCAGCATTAAATAAAATAATAGCAGATTTAACTAAAATAATAGCAGATTTAACTAAAACTTGAATCAAACTGAATTTTAATAATTCCAAACTACAACATTAAAACATATTAAGCTAACATGACACAGAATAAGCACCAATAAGCACTAATAAGCAATGCTACAGTAAAATGCAAGAAAATGGAAATTTAGGAACTTACAAGTTCCTTAGCCTTTGGTATCGAACTTGAACACTCAATAACACACCTAATGCTTCCCAAGAAGCTCTAAAACCATGGCCATCAAGAATCTACCATGCTCTAATGTATTGACAGATTTGTACTTATATTTTTGATGGTTTATAACAATAATGGACAATGGATATTAAAAACTCAGAACTTTAACTTAAAAACCTCACTTTCATTAAAACTTTACAAGAGTACAATGCTTTAAATAAAGACAATAAGCTAAAAATTGATTATAAGCTAAATCAATACTAAAAACAGGACTTAACATAAAACATTAATTTCATTAAACTTTAAAAAAGGAGTACAAGGTTTTTAAATTTAAAAGAAATTTAAAAGACAATAAGAAAATAAATTTTACACTACTCCTAAATTAATTACACTAGATGTTCTTTACTGTGTGAAAACACACACTCTTTATAGCCGTTCTTGGTGCTCTTGGCCATTTGAGTTGTGTTTCTTGTGTGAGAGCAATCCAACCTTCAATCCTAGCCCTCAATCTTTCTTTGGCTCCAAGCCTTCCAATCCTAGCCTTTGGTTTTGTCCCAACGAATCAAATCCTTTAGGATTGCCAACGTGTTCTTGTTTTTACCTTGAAGAAAAAGTTAAATTAGGTTTGTTGGGTTGTGGGTAATAGGTTAAGAAAGGGTTTGTTGTGTAGTGGAGGAAGACACAGGAATAGTAATTTTGGCGGGAAGAGTATTTGGGGGTACTGTGCGTTTGATATTTAACGGGGGTTAAGGGAAAAGGGATGTGGGGTGTAAAGGTTTTTAAGGTGTAGGGGTCAGTTGTGTTAGTCCTAAGGACTAACAATGAAAAGGTATAAAGGGTTATGGACTAACAGGCTGTTATCTTGATTTGGGCTTTTATATTTGGGCCATGTTTAATGGTTTTGGATTTAGGAAATGGTTTATACAAATAAGCTTAATGGGCTTGAATTGGTTTACATAATGTTTTAATGGGTTGACCCGACCCATTAGATGGGTACGGGTTGACCCATTTAACATTTCTTCGATATCGGCTTTGGTTTTGACTTTGACTTTTTGGGGTTGACTTTGACTTTGACTTTTTGACTGGTTAACTTGACTTTTCATGCTCTTTTCATTCTCGTGCTCGATTTTGTCGTTTTGTCTTGATTTTTGTCGTTTTCTGAATATCCGTTACATGCACATAATAAATAGCAAAACACATATATTTTTGGCATTTTATGTCCGTTTTTGTTCATTTAGGCTCGTTTTTAAAGGTAAAAGGTATGTGTAATTAAGCACATACCAGTTACTCATTCCTTTATTATACGGAATAATTTTTACATGCGAGCATGTCTCTTTATGTGCCCTCTTACCAATTCTGAATATTTATTTATTTTTGCAAAGTAAAAAGTAAACAGGAAATTTAAAGTAAAAGTTTGTGAAGGTAACTAGGCTTCACTTTTTTATTCATTAAAATCTTAAAGACATTACAAATAAGGAAATTCAAACAGTGCTTCCTCCGCCGCTTTATCTTGCTCTGGAGAGGTGCTTACATTTCATGCACGTAACATTTCTTAAGGTTACAAACATTTCATGTCCGTGGAAGGGTATTTTCGTTGTGGTCTCTAAGCTTGTATGCTCCTTTGCCCAATGCTTTTGTGACTTCATACGGTCATTCCCATTTAGGTCCAAGCTTGCCCCCATCTTCCGCCCGGCTTGCTTCATTACTCCGGTAAACGATGTCTCCTGGGCGGAACCTTGTGCTGCGGACTCTGGCATTATAGTATTTTTCCATATTAGCTTTGCTTTTTGCTTCCTGAATTGCTGCATGCTCTCTTCTTTCTTCCAAATGATCCAAATTAACTTCCAAGGCTTCATTGTTTTTGATCATATCAACTTCCGCAGTCCTCAGAGTTGGCATGCCAATCTCTACCGGGATCACTGTTTCCGTGTCGTACGTCAGCGAGAATGGTGTTTCTTCGTTACTTGTTTTGATCATGATACGATGTGCCCACATGACATGTGATATTTCTTCCAGCTAATTTTTGCTTCTTTCACCTAACCTAGCCTTGATTCCTTCACTGAGACTCCTATTTTCCCTTTCTACCAGGCCATTGGCTTGTGGGTGTTTAACAGAAGCAAAGCATTGGCGGATACATAGTTTTTCACACCAGTCTTTAAATGGATTATCCTTGAATTGTTTCCTGTTGTCAGATATTATCTCTCCTGGGAGACCGAATCTGCATATTGTATTGTCCCATACAAACTTTTTGACCTGAGCTCCTGTTATGGTTGCCACCAGCTTTGCTTCTATCCATTTGGTGAAATAGTCCATTGCTACTATCAGGAATTTGACTTTGCCAGGACCTTTCGGGAAAGGTCCAGCTATGTCAATTCCCCATTTGTGAAATAGCCATAGGGATGTGATAGGTGTTAACTTCTACTGTGGGATCCGCGACACGGGGCGGAGAACCTGACAGCTGCTGCATTCCCTTATCAATTTCCTAGCATCTGCGTGCATGGTTGGCCAATAATACCCAGACCGTAAGGATTTTGCTACCACTGATCTTGAGCCAGCATGCATGCTACATGACCCCTTATGAATCTCTCTTAAGACATAGTTTTCCTGCAGTGGCCCCTCACATCGCAACCATGGTCTGAGAAATGATTTTTTGTATAGTATTCCGTTTGACACTACATACCTTCCCGCTTTGCGACGAATGGCCCTTGCCTTGCAATTTCTTCTGTTAGGTATTCGTATATTGGCGTCATCCAGGTATGTCCCTCCTCTTCTACTACCGCTACTACCTCCTTTTCATCTATGGATTTTTTTCTCGAGTTCTTCTACAAGTACTTGCTTGCTTAGGTGGGCAAAGCTGGTAGATGCTATCTTGCTTAGCACGTCTGCTTTTTTGTTTTCTCCTCTAGGTATTTGTTTAATATCGAATTCTTTAAAAGTACCAGCGAGGTTTTTTACCTTCTCTAAGTATTTGATCATGCCTGGCTCTTTTACTACATAAACTTCATTTACCTGATTAGCCACGAGTTTTGAATCTACATTTGCCTGAAGGTTTTTTACTCCTATTTGTTCTGCTATCCGGAGACCAGCTATCAAATCTTCATATTCCGCTTCATTGTTGGTAGCATTGAACCTGAACCTCAGAGCATATGTGAACTCTACCCCTTCTGGATACGTAATTATCAGACCGGCCCCGGAACCGTCTACGCATGATGATCCGTCCGTAAATAAAACCTATGGATCTGAAAGTTCTTCCTTGTCCTCCATTTGTGTATCTATGGGGTCTTCCTCCGGACGTTTTACGACGAAGTCTGCGAAGACATGTCATTTAACTGACGTCCTTGGTCTATAATGAATGTCGTGCTTTTCTAGCTCAAACCTCCATTTGAGTAATCTTCTTGTTACCTCCGGATTAGAAAGTATCTGTTTTATTGGTTGGTCTGTTATTACAACTACTGTGTGTGCCTGGAAATATCGTTTTAGTCTCTTGTTGGTGCTTACCAGAGCGAGTATTAGTTTTTCCATCGGTGTGTAGTTGACTTCTGGACCCTGTAATGCACGCGGCTAATAAAGTAGATGGGCATTTGCTTTCCGTCCCTTTTCGTCATTAGGACTGCGCTGATCGCTTCCTTTGCCGCCGCCAGATACATTATTAGCTCCTCCTTTTCCTTTGGTGCGGTCAACATAGGTAGTTCGGCTATCATCTTTTTCATTTGTTTAAATGCCGCCTCTGCTTTCGCTGTCTATTGGAAATCGCTTTTCTTTGTGTACTTCTTTAAAGTTTTAAAAATTGGCAGAGATTCTTTTGCGGATTTAGATATAAATCTGTTCACGCTTGCCAGCTTCCCAATTTTTGCACATCCTTTAAACATCTCGGAGATGACAAACTGAGGACAGCCTTTACCTTGTCCGAACTTACTCTTAGCCCGTCAGCATCCACTTTGTACCCCAGGAAGGTGCCCTCCCTCATTCCAAAGGCACATTTATTAGATTTAACTTCATGTTTATCTCCCCGAGGGTTTTGAATGTTTCTTCCGCGTCTTTGATTACTTCTGTTTTTGTACGGATTTTAATGACTAGATCGTCCACATACACTTCCAAATTTGGGCCAATTTGCTTTTGAAAAGCCTTATCTACTAGTCGTTGATAAATTGCTCTGGCATTTTTTTAATTCGAACGACATTTTTGAGTAACAGAATATTCCTTGGCTTGTGATGAATGTTGTCTTCTCCTCGTCTTCTTCTGCCATTTTTATTTGATGGCACCCCTTGTATGCATCCAGGAAGCATTTGAAAGGGTATCCACAGAGGGATTCTACTTTCCAATCTATTTCTGGTAACGGATAGCCGTCTTTGGGGCATGCCTTGTTTAAGTCATTGAAATTCACGCACATTCTCCAGCTGCCGTCGTGTTTTTTTTACCATTACTGGATTTGACAGCCAACCGTGGTAATGGACTTCTTTCATGATACCAGCCTCTACCAGTTTTTCTACTTCTTCGCAGATTGCTTTACTTCTCTCAGGTGCTTGCCATATTTTCTTTTGTCTGACTAGTAAGCATCCTTCACGGATATTCAGCCTGTGCTAAGCTATGTATCGCGGAACTCCAGTCATATCTGCTGGTCTTCAGGCAAATATATCAAGGTTGCGCCTTAGTAGACCACATAGCTCCTTCCGTCCTTCTTTTGTTAACATGGAACCTATCGCTATAGTCTGCTCCGGGTATTATGGGTGGATTGCTACCTGAATCTTTTCTTCCTTGACTTGGTCAATCACGGGCTGCGGTGTCCCAGGTTCTGAAACCATTATGCATTCAAGCAGAATAATCCTGCTGCTCCGTAATGTGATCGTTCCTTCTGTTATTGGGAACTTTAGCATTCCGTGAGTTGTGGATGGTACTGCCTGGATTCTTCTTACCCTGGGTCGTCCTATGATTCCGTTGAAGGGAGAAGGTGACCTTACCACCATGAAGTTCATCCACGTGGAAGTTGAATGTTCTTCGTCACCTATTTTTACAAACAACGATATTTTCCCCAGCGGCCATATTATTTCTCCACTAAATCCAACCAGCAGTGTGGCTGTGGGGATCATTTGGTTTTTGACCTCTGGGCGAAATCTATTAAAGCAATGTTCGTACAAAATTTATGAAGAGGAGCCTATGTCTACAAACATGCGGTGCACGCAATATCCTCCCATCTCGGCTTCAATAATCATGGGGCCCTCTGTCCCATCTTCCTCCCCCAAAAGTGGAAAAGAGATTATTGATTCTAGAGAGAAAAATTAAGTAATCTTTTGTCTAGCTACCTTCTCTCATGGTTATACCATTAGTATCGGTAGTGGCTTATCCTTTCCGGAGGTTTCTCCCTTTTTGGCTGCCTTTGCCTGATCTTTTCCATTGCTTTGCTTCAGCTCCTTAATTAGATGTGACAGCTTTCCTGCCTTAAGCATTTCCTCGATTTGCCTTTTTAGGTGCATATATAGGTGGTATGCCCTACTTCCCCATGAAACTACAGAATTTACTAGCGTTTCTTTTTTCTATCGGGGTTGTCATTGGCGGAGGAGGCTTGAACTTCCCTTTGTCTAAAGCCAGAATTTCCTTTGGTGTTTTTGTGAGAAGGGTGAACCTATCCTGCTTCCGCTCCGTCCTTTGTTGGTCCCAAAAGTTTCCCTTCTTAAAATTTTGCTTTTGTCTGGCTTCTTGCTGTTTCCATGACGGAAATGATTTCTTCCGTTCACGATTAGAGGCCGCAATCTCCCCTATGAGGAATGTTGTGGTTACCCTCATCATTTCATCTACTGACTTAGGGATTTTATCATGTAGTCGCTTGATCAGCTCTGGATTAGTAATTCCATGCATAAATCCGGAGATTTTCATGCATTCCGGAGCTCCCTTCATGTCCCTGCATTCCATCTTATATCTTCGCACGAATTCTTCCATGGATTCCCCATCTCTTTGCTTGATTTTGTAGATTTCAAGTGGGTCTTTGATGCACTTTTTTTGCTGGAGATAGTTTTCTAGGAATGCTTTCCTTAAATCATCGTAACTATCGATGGACTCCTGCGGAAGGTCATCAAACCAAACTCTAGCATTCCCAGCGAGTGTGGAATTGAACATGTGGCACCATGTTGGCATTGCTTACCGTTCCATCTTAGCGGCCTCCTGAAAGATTTTTAAGTGATCTTCTGGATCTTCACTTCCATCATATGTATTGATGTGACTAGGCATTCGGGTTTTTGGAAAGTCAAAGTAATAGATCCGATGAGTGAAAGGATCCATTTCCTCACATACCCATAGTTGGGAGAGGTTGTCCTCCACACTCGACTTTTGTCTCTTTGGTCTTGACTTCCAATGTCCTCCTGCACTGCCTTCACTTTTTGACAGTGCTTTTGTGTTTTGTGAGGACATTCTTTTGTTACGATGTTTCTCAGAAGCGAACTCTGTTCCTCTGGAGCAAGAGCTCTAGTAGTAACTTTCAGTGTCCCTGCGGCTACTGTTGGATGATCGATGCCTTGAATCTCTCGAGTGTGCGGACACTCTCTTTTTGTTGGGATCTGAGATTTGATGATTACAAAACTACATATGCAAAATTGAAGAAAGATGAAACAACAAGGACTTAATGTCTGCCTTAAGCATTTCGATTTGCCTTTTTAGGTGCATATACTCATCGGTGGTATGCCATACTTCCCCATGAAACTCGCAGAATTTACTAGCGTTTCTTTTTTCTACCAGGGTTATCATCGACGGAGGAGGCTTGAACTTCCCTTTGTCTAAAGCCAGAATTTCCTTTGGTGTTTTTGTGAGAAGGGTGAACCTATCCTGCTTTTGCTCTGTCCTTTATTGGTCTCGAAAGTTTCCCTTCTTAAAATTTTACTTTTGTTTGGCTTCTTGCTGTTTCCATGACGGAAATGATTTCTTCCGTTCATGATTAGAGGCCACAACCTCCCCTCTGATGGGGGGGGGGAATACTTGAGTTTTACCACTCATCATTTCATCTACTGACTTAGGGATTTTATCATGTAGTCGCTTGATCAGCTCTGGATTAGTAATTCCATGCATAAATCCAGAGATTTTCATGCATTCCGGAGCTCTCTTCACGTCCTCGCATTCCAGCTTATATCTTCGCACTAATTCTTTCGTGGATTCCCCATCTTTTTGCTTGATTTTGTGGATTTCAAGTGGGTCTTTATCATAGCTACTTTTTCTGCTGGAGATCAGTTTTCTAGAATGCTTCCTTAATCACGTAACTATCGATGGACCCCTGCGAAGGTCATCAACCAAACTCTAGCATTCCAGCGAGTGGGAATTGAACATGTTGCACCAGTTGGCCTTGCCCACCGTTCTGTCCTTAAGCGGCCGCCTGAAATATTCTTAAGTGAACTATCCAATTCTTCACTTCCATCGTATGTATTGATGTTGACTAAGGCCAATATCGGGTTTTTGGAAGTCAAATTAATGGATTTGATGAGTGAAAGATCCTTTCCTCAAATACCCATATTTTGGGAGAGTCGTGTCCTCACACAACTCGACTTGGTCTCATTGTTTTGACTTCCAATGTCCTCCTGCACTGCCTTCACTTTCTGATAGTGCTTTCGTGTTTCATGAGGACATTCTTTTGTTACGATGTTTCTCAGAAGCGAAATCTGTTCCTCTGGAGCAAGAGCTCTGGTAGTAACTTTCAGTGTCTCTGCGGCTACTGTTAGATGATCGATGCCTTGAATCTCTCGAGTGTGCGGACACACTCTTTTTGTTGGGATCTGAGATTTGATGATTACAAAACTAAATATGCAAAATTGAAGAAAGATGAAACAACAAGGACTTAATGTGAAATATTAAGTTAGCTTCCTATGTAAGCTAGGTTTTCTTGTAAACCCTCTATATAAAGTCATAAAGGCGTCCTGGTTTTATATCATACTCCATCATACATCAAAACTCTTCCAAGAGAGTCCTATTAGTTAGTTAGTACAACCATAATTAGATGGTGTAGCCCCATTTATGCGAGTGTTGGGTAAATAAGGAAATCGTAATGAAAAACCGGTTGGTTTGGGGGGGAGTAAAGATTGCTTCTTATTATTCCGCTGCGTGTTTAATATTATCTGTAAAACGATCCTAGATGAGTTTAAAACGATCTTATCAATTGGTATCAGAGCCATGGGGCTCTTGATCTAGGATCTACAAGGTATATGAAGAATGAAGGTACTTTTCTAGATACTTGAAGGTAACGCTAGAAAGGAACTGTCGAAATTACGGCTCATTATGCTCAAAGTACTGCTCGTTGTGAAAGTACCGCTGTTATGTTCGAATAGGTAAAGCAAGTTTTATCACCGAAAGTTATATTATACTGCTAGCTTTGTTCGATATCGACATCAGCATAATTTCATGGTTCTCGGATGTAAGACTATATCGTACATGCCTATTTTTTGGATGATTTTGAATCTCATGCTTCGTTTAAGGGGAAGATAGATAAATGCTTGTATATTGGAGATTTATTGATGAGGTATTATGAGAAAATCGAAATATTGGTTATTTGATTCGTAGTTTGAGTTTCACAGTGCGTGTCTTATCATACATAAAGCGTAGGTTGGCTTTTAAGATAACTTGTCGTTGCTTACAATGGTGTGAAAACGAAGACTTACTAATCTAGCAAGAGGTGTGTTTTTTCTTATGGTGCTTAATGCTCACACTTGCTATCCACTTTAAAGATTACGTTTTGTGCTCAGTGTCCTCATATAGATGAGGATTATTCAAGAGACAGTAGGTCTAGCCTATACATAGCAGTATGAACTCGACGTCACGTGGATAGTGCACAGACATAAGAACACAATGTGGGGAATTCAACTGCTTCAAAACAAATTGTTATAACTCAATTTTCTTCATCAGTAAATCATTACATAATGCTACATAGTTCGAGATTCAAGAGATGGTAAACATATTGATTTCAGGGGAAGCTTATTGGTTAAATGTTTAACTATCTTCATGCACCACTTGAGGGGAAGTGTTTACAAGTTGCATATCTACTAGAATACCCCTATTCGATGATTACAAAAAGGGAAGAAGACTACAAGAATTATGTTTTTGCAGCTTATTATGTGTGGTGACGATGTTCACGAAGATCGTTAAGAGTCAAAGGGAAGCAGTGAGAAGAATTGATAATACAAGACAGATTGTTTTGGTAAATCAAATAGGGAAGATTTGTTGGGATCTGAGATTTCATGGATTACAAAACTAAATATGCAAAATTGAAGAAAATAAACAACCCAGGACTAATGAGAAATATTAAGTTAAGCTTCCTATGTAGCTAGTTTTCTTGTAAACCCCTCTATATAAAAGGGTCATAGGCGTCTGTTTATATCATCCATCATACTAGCACTCATCCCAATGAGAGTCTAATTATTTAGTTAGTACACCATCATTAGTTGGTGTACCCCAGATATGAGGTTGTGGGTAAATATAATCGTTTGAATGAAAAACCTTGTTTGATAATATTGCTTTCTTATTATTCCGCTGCGTGTTTAATATTATCTGTAAAACGATCCTAGATGAGTTTAAAACGATCTTATCAATTGGTATCAGAGCAGCTTATTATGTGTGGTGACATGTTCAAGAAGATCTTAAGTCAAGGGGAAGCATTGAAGATTGTTTCATACATGAAGATTGTTTTGTAATATCAAATAGGGGAAGATTGGTTTGGAGATCTGCGATTTGATGAATACAAAATAAATATGCAAAATTGAGAAGAAAGATGAAACAACAAGGACATAATGTGAAAATTCCAGTTAGCTTCCTATGTACGCTAGGTTTTCTTGTAAACCCTCATAATAAAGGGTCATAGGCGTCTGTTTATATCAATCCATCATACATAAGAACTCATTCCCAAATGAGATTCTAGTTAGTAGTTATACACCATAAATAGTTGGAGTAGACCCCATGTTAGAAGTGTTGGGTAAATAGGAATCGTTTTGAATGAAAAACCTTGTTTGATATATTCTTTCTTATTATTACCCTGCGTGTTTAATATTATCTTGTAAAACGATCCTAAGATGAGTTTAAAACGATCTTATCACTTTTCCTTGTCTCCAAGCCTATGGAATACACCCTTTTCTAACCTTTTAAACACCGTTTTTCTTTCTGGACCTCTTTGTTTCGGTGACTTGGAATGGCCGCGCCTTGGCTCAGGACTTTCGGATCTGCTGCGAGCATGTCTAGGTCTGAGTCATTACTTTGAAGATCTCCCCCTTCTGCAATCGGTTTCCTGATTCGGGAATGCTTGAAAAGATCTTTCAAGGTAAGGCGAGCTATTGACTTTTTTAGCTTATCTGTTTGCACCTTTTTCCTAGGTGGCACTACCTTGTTCGGCTATGTATTTTGTAGACTCTGATGATAGTTCTTGTCAAAGTTATTCAGCTTAGCACCCGGCTTCACCCTATACATAATACTAGTCCTCTCATGACACATCATCACGTTTATTCTACAGCCTTAGCTAACCGATTCCCTAGCGTGACATCGCCTCCACGACGGACCGTGGGTTGGCTAAGGAGAACTTGTTGCTTTACGCCTCTATAGCAGCATATGGTGAGTATTTTAAGGAAAGCGCACAGGATATACTCATGGAGGATGGGGGGATAAAAGAATCATCACGATGGCGCAACATTGTTAGTACAATATGTTGTTGAGGGAATGAAGTGGATTGAGATGCTTACTGAGGGCTGGGCGGTAAGAACGCGAGATGAGTTGAGATGCCGTGGGGGGGGGGTCTACGATAAGAGGGGGATTTGGTCCTGGGCCATGAAAAGAGAAGATCCGTTTAGCTTTCTGGGACTACCCAACAACTTGGACCCGGCGTAAGATAAGTGTTCATAGGTGTTAAAGAATATGTTGTTAGTTTTGATTGGAAGGGGGGTAAATTGGGGTGTCAGAGCACCTCCTCAAAGTACCCTGATTGGATGAGATCACAAAAGAGAAACTCAAAAAGCTAAGACATCTCTTGACTTCCAATACCCGATCGCTCAACAACACTTAAATTGAAAGAATTTGTTTTCGAATTGTGGAGACCTGGTCATGGTCTTAATTTGTCCTAGAAATGTGACCTGACACGAAAGATAATGGAAAAGCTTTTAAAAGTTTTCAAAAGACTTCCCAAGTCATCCATGACCAATTCCAACGTTTTAATGCTCCTCGAGAGCCATTCATTGTCAAACAAGACCCCTGTGTCAATTCCTTCACAAAATCTCCACTCAATCGACCAAAAGTGTGTTACGAGTGTGGTGAGTTCGTTAGATGGCCATCTTTTAGTCAACGAGCACTTGTATTCTTGTGGGAAGGTGCTCATGTTGGTTATAATTGTCCGACCGTCGAAAACCTCCGATTACTCTAAGCCGAACAACCAAACAAACGGTTAATGAGATCCCACAAGCCTCGAAAAAGTGTGCAAATACCAAAAATTTTATTTGGATCAATGCCAAAAAGTGGTTGCAATTGAATATGATGAGATTTTGTCTTTTTATTGTAAGATTCGGATTGAAACACCAAAATGTTTTTAACTCCGTACCAACTAATAACACCCCGATTATTCAAACCACCCATTCCACAACCCCCGACCCATTTTATGTAGAATTTTGGAGAACAATGTTCATATTAGGGTTACGATGGTTCACCCCAAAGGTTCCGTTATCCAATCGGAACTGTGTCTACAATCAAGACTTTTCGGCTATGATTGGTAGATTTGATGATAGTTCTTGTCGCAGTATTCGCGCAGGGCTTCATTGGATATAGATCCATTCATGTTTTGTAGAGCTTGCTCCTTCCCTAACGTATTCCTCACGACGGACGTGGGTTGTCTAAGGAGAGTTTGCTCGTTAGTACTCATGGTGAGTATTTTAGGAAATGCGGTTGTGTTCGAATCCCACATATGGCGCCAACTTGTTAGTACAAAATGTGTGTTGAGGAATGAAGTGGATTGAGGATGCTTACTGGACTGGGGGCCTGGTAACGCGATAATGGATTGGCATCTTGTACTCTAGAGGCAAGTAGAAGAGGTGATTTCTATGCGAATGTTAAAGAGAAGATAACCGTTATATAGCTTATCGTGGAGGACGTACCCAAGCATTGTGGACTCTGGCGTAAGAGTAAGTGTTCATGTTGTTAGAGAATATGTGTGTGTAAAGAATGTCAGAGAATTGTGTACCTTGTGGTGTGTCAGAGGACCCCTATTTATAGGGAACCCAAACACTAGGGTTTCTAATATTTCGCTTATAGTTGTAGTGGCCGGAGTGGGACCATTGTCAGGCAAGGATCCGTGCTAATCGTAACCGTGGGCGCGGATTCCCTTCCGTGGGTGACGTGCGGAAGCGGCTCAAACCAATCTGCGTCTGTCTTGTTATGTATGGGCAGTGCTAATGCTATCTTGGGCTTAGCTCTGGCCAGGTTATTTGTTCGGTTGGGCCCGGAGCCCATTGTAATAATACAGCCCATGCCCAGAGGCCTGGTATGCCTATTATACGTCATCAAGAGTCGTTAGCTTGATTTAGCTTTCTAACCGGCCTTAGACTATTCCTTTCGCGAACTTAGAGGCTTTGGACCAACCTGTAATTGATTATTTTACCCTATGAAAATCTGTAGTGATATCATATGATATGACTTTATAGAGTTTATTGCTTTCATCAATTAGTCTATTGTTTTCCTTCAAAAATATGTTAGATCTTTAGTTTCTAAATATATGTAATTGTTTTGTTGATGAATATACTCTATATATAAAGTTGAACAAGCTTTTTCATTAAAATTTTAGTGTCTTTGCAATGAATATCAAACAACAATTTTTTTAAATATTTTTATTGTTGTCATTCAACACATAATGAAGTTTAAACTGTTATTGAAATCTGTTTGGTATTTTACCATTGTTATTTTGGTAGTTCTCTTTATCAGGGATTTTAAATTTCATAGACGGGATGTGGTCTTGTTGTGGGGATGAACGCATCATAATATTTACAACAAACCACAAAGAAAGTCTGGACCCAATGTTGTTATGGATGTGCACATTCACATGACATACTTGACATTTGGTGGATTCAAGACCCTAGCGGCTAACTACCTCAACATTCATGACCACCATTGGAGATTTAAGGAAATCAAAGAGTTGATTGAATGCAAGAAGGTGACACCAGCACAGGTGGCCGAGGAACTTATGAAGTCCGACAATGTGGAGGTTGTACTAGAAGGGCTTACAAAGTTTTTGAACGTAAGAAGAAGGATGCGGATGAAACTGATGAGGTAATTAAGATTGATGAAGACAATGAAGTTCCTGAAGCTAAACGACCAAAACTAAATCATGATTCAAAAATCATATCGACCAATAATCACGGGGGCTAGTTTGTTGAAGAAGACTGCTGAGGTTTTTGAAGGTTTCTGAAACTACTAGTCCAAAATTAACTGTTGTTACATCAATACTTATATATTATTTTAGCAAAAACGCAGATCAAATTGGTCATAGTTGGCAAAATTAGTGAAAATAAGACGTACTTTACGTATGATGATGATATTTTTTACACTTTTCATAATAGAATCATTATTTTTCCGCACTTTTGTGCTAACTTTAATTCCACAAATGTATTTTTCTTATCGTGGTAAATTGCATAAAACGTCATTAAAGTTTGGACCAAATTGCATTTTTCATCGCCAAACGTTATATTCAAGTGCAAGAATGATGTCCCTGGGGGAAAAAAAAAAAATTTTCTTTGGTGCAAATCTATCGTCCCTGCGGGTCTATACTTTGCACCAAATGTTTCCTCAAAAGATTTCCCCACAGGGACGTTATTTTGCGCAAATGTTTCCTACTTGTAGGGTCTGTTCTTTTGACTTATTTCGTAACTGTTTGGATTGAAACATGCAATTTGACCAGACTTTAGGGACGATTTATGCAATTTACTCTTTTTCTATTTTAGTAATGTATAATTCTTGATTTATTCTTCAAAAGCCATTTAACGACTGTAACCGGTTTTTTCAAATCAAAAAGCAAATTATTAAATCAAATGTGAGTGAAGAAAGTTAGGCTAATATATCATGCTAAAATAAATTCTAGATTGTTATAACTTTAGTGTGATCTAAACTTCTGTAGTTCTGTATGTATTGATCCTTAAAAGTCAGGAACTTTGTTCCTATAAGTAATGCATAATAGTAAAATTTAACAAAGCCGTCGAAGTTAAAGACTTACATCTATTGGGAAACTTTTTTATGTGACATGTGATCAAGTCATTACATATCTAAATATATTGGTCTAATTTATAATCACATCCCAATATAGCTATTTAATGAAGCCCATGAACCTTTTTTCCTGTAAATGGTTAGTATTATGAAATACACTAGCATAGAATCATATAAACTATGGCCAACTACCCATGACCATTTAGACTACTTTTAAATGGACACTGATAACTAAACAATATTCAAGCTACTAAATGACTAAACATAAGTACCAAAATTCCACACAGATAACAGTTGAACACACACAATTCTCGCCAATGACGCTTCCTAAGTTAACCATATACTTCTATCTAGCACAAGCTAGAATAATTTACATATCTAACATAACCTCATAGCAATACTATAAATATCCTTTCATCCCTCATCTCCCCATAAGCCTCCTCTATGACCCACGCCAACTACCCTCCCCCCAGTCCGCGCCCTTAGACTGACAAAACCAGTGGATACAGTGGTTTCAAACATAAACAAGTGATCTCAGTCCCAAAAATCAACTAATTGTCAAAGCGTCTAATCGTCAGAACCAAAATTCATCACATATGACAATTAAAAATAGACATGATTCCAATGCCGCTTCCTAAGTTAACCAATATAAACAATTAACGAAACAAAAGTAAAACAAGTCAAACCATACTAAACACTCCTACTGCTGATGTTGCTGATTGTTTTGCGGTGGAGGCATACCAGGACTAGGAGGACCAAACACACCTGGAGGCGGCATCCCAGGTCTCGCCCCAATAGGATGTGGACCCGGCATCCT
The DNA here is from genome assembly GCA_026074375.1 of Tanacetum coccineum. NCBI lineage: Eukaryota > Viridiplantae > Streptophyta > Magnoliopsida > Asterales > Asteraceae > Tanacetum > Tanacetum coccineum. Next base: position 30,426 of record BQNB010057967.1, read on the forward strand.
AGGAGGGCCACCCCTAGCAGGCGGTGGACCTCTCATCATTTGAGGAGGCGGCCCCGACATCCTTTGTCCATACTGTCCTTGCCCAGGAGGCATCTGAAACTGACCTGGCCCAGGAGGTCCAGGGGGTCCACCTATTGGAGGCCTCTAAAACTAGGGGTGTGCACGGTTCGGTTTGGGTCGGTTTTTGGCTAAAATCGAAACCGAACCGAAATATTCGGTTTTTACAAAACCAAAAACCGAAACCGTTCGATTTTTGGCGGTTTGGTTTTTTTGGTTTATTACCGGTTTCGGTTCGGTTTTTTGGTTTTTTCGGTTTTAAACCGTTTATATTTGGGTGTGGCCAATTTATATCAAAAAAATTGTTTTACGTTGATAATTGGTTATTATTCTTTACTTTTTTTTTGTCAATTTGAGCCTAATAATGTTTATCCCAAATTTCTATAATTACACACATATAAATGAGACACACACACATGCAAATAAATATATACATAGTATGATCATTATCACTTATGTAATGATATATTGTCAAATAAACATACGTACATGACAAACACAAACACACAAACACGCATATATACATTAAGATAAATATATTATAATTACACCCACAAAATGAATATGAATTTAAAATATTGATTTATTATTTATTTATTTATATTATATAAATTATATATTATATAATAAAATAGGTTCGGTTCGGTTTGGTTTTTACGGTTCGGTTTTTGGACGAAAACCAAAACCGAACCGAAATTTTTCGGTTTTTGAAAAAGTAAAAACCGAACCATCGGTTTCTAGTTTCGGTCGGTTTTTTCGGTTTTTGGTTCGGTTTCGGTTTTTTCGGTTTTTTCTGCTCACCCCTATCTAAAACTGCGGTGGAGGACTACGCGACATCTGTCCCGGAAATCCCATCTGCCCGGGCTTAACAACAGGAGGTGTGTAACCCATAGGAGGAGCACCCATCACCAGAGGCCTGGATATCTGAGGCATCATACCAGGTGCAGGCCCACCAACTCCACAAACCGGTCCCGACAACCCCGGCTGCGCTTGAGCAACCAACGGAGCACTCGGAATACCCCTCCCAGCAGCCCGACCCAGACCCGGTCCACTCAACGGACCACCCGCACCAGCCGCTTTAGCTCTATTCTCACCAGGAGGAGGAGGGCCTTCAACAGTCATGGAAATCACTTCCTCACCACTCAACAACACTAACCCCAATGTCCTACGGTCTTCACGCTCCTCGCATTTCTTCGCGCCTTTCGCTGGAGGAAGTTTGCGAAACTCTTCGCAGTCGCCGATAACGAGATTCATGTGACGATCGAAAGCCATGAATTTGCCAACCAATTGACGGCCATCTTGAATAGTCACACGCATACGATAATTTATGTACTGCAGCATCTTGCTGCTCTTCGACATCGACAGTTTTTAATGCCGATTTGATCAATTGAATAGTTTTAGGGTTTCTAGGGTTAGGGTTTTAGAAAAGGGGGAAAAGGTTTGTTTTTAAATCGATTGAGACTGAGACTGAGACTTAGAGTGGCTTTTATTTACAAACTAGCTAACGGCCCACTCAGAGAACTTATTCCGAGAACCTAAGCCCAAATAATCTATTTAAAAAAAAATTGGATTTCAGTCGTTGAGTCTGAAGTAGAGGTGCACAAACCGGTTAATCAGTTTCGGTTTTGGTTTGGTCGATACAAACCGGTTTCGGTCAACAAACTGGTTGAAACCGGTTTGGCCAGTTAACAGGTTCGGTTTGGAACCGGTCGAGGGGAGAAAAAACCCGAACCGGTTCCAAATCGGTTCCCAAACCGGTTTGGCCGGTTAACCGGTTTTCGGTTTATGTTTTTTTTTTCATTTTTTGTGGTTTTATACGCAATAAACTGAATAAACTTCAACTTATATTTAATAGAACCCATAATACATCGGAAACGAATTACATCGGAAAGGAAAATCATCTAACATAATACATCAAAATTCGAAAAGCTAATCGGACATAGTTAAATCAAACTCTTCTCCTCCAAAACCGGATCCGTTCGACCTAGCTTGGCTAGCAGCTTCATCTAGTGCGATTTCTTCATCCGAAAGTGGTGTCGCTTCATTTTCTTGCACCTCTTCTTCCAAGATCTCTTCTTCAAGTTAGGGAGGGGGTTTTCAAGATTGGAGGCACTGTGTTGATTTCGTTGGTTACGTCTCCAGTGTCCTTTTTGAGACACATACACAATCTCACATGGACGCTGAGTGTGTGAGCCTTGTTTTTCGGATTGACAACACCCTTCCACTTGTTGGAAAAGCGAATTTGGAAGCTATCGAAGTAGCTTGTACCTTTATTATATCTGATAAAGTATAGATACGTACTAGACGTATGTATATAATATTAAGTATCCCGTTAGATGTAAAAATCACCTTAGGAAAAGTAATAATTAATCCTCCGGAGTGTTATATCCACGACGAGAGGTTAATGGAAATCTACGTTTATGTTACGAATCGAGCTTGATTATCATTAAAGTTTTGGTTTTGGTTTCTAAATCTAATAACGTAAAAGTAAAGCATATAAAGGCACGAAAAACTAGAAATAAAAGCGATTTATAAATTTAACGACATTTAAAACAATTTAAAATCTATTAATAACTAAAATTAACTAATTAATTAATTATAAATGACAAAATAAAACTCTAAAAACTTAAAATGCAAATTTTTAAACTTAAATGACTTAAAATAATTTTTGAAAGACAGAAAATATTTTTTTTGACTTTTTAATATAATTAAAACTATTTTTTAAACAAAATAATACTAAAAATTAAATTAAAAATACTAAACTTAATTATAAAAATTTGAGAAAATTACTAAAAATACTAGAAGCTAATCTTAAGGTTTATAAAGAAAAACGAAACAATAAGCAAAAAACCAATAAGCTGTTAAAAATAGAATAAGCAAATAAGCTAAAATCCTGAATATGCATAAATATTAAATGTTGCAAAGGTATAATGGAAAAGACCCAAGGGCGCAGATGAAAAGGTGTTAGTGTTGTGAAGGGGAGGTCACAGGTTCGAGTCTTGTGACCTACCATTTTGCAAAAAAAAAAAATTCTTTTTGAAAATGTTATAGAATAAGCAAAAACTAACAATTTTAATAAATGGACTTATAACTAAAACTTATTAATAAGCTAGGAAACAACAATCAAAAGTGACAAATTTGGTTTTCTTAACACTTAGAACACTTATCTAAACTGTTTGATTTTTAAGACTCAATAAGCAAATGTGAAACAAATAAGCTCATGACAGACCTTAAGCTAGACTAAATAAGTCCTAAGGAGTAAAATAATCAAACTAAATAAGCTAGAAAACTACTTAAAAGCTCAAAGACAGCAGACTTTAAAACAGGACCTAAAGGGCTTTTGACAGTTTTTAAGCTAAGATTAAAGCTGAATAAGCCAAAAGAAAAAGCTAAATAACCTAAAACAGATTGAAACTAGTACTAGAAGAACACAAATAAGCTAAACTCTGGCAATTTGACTAAAAGATTATGCTAGAAAAGAAGACTTAAAAGTGAAAGACTAAGCTAATATTTTTGGCTTTTTAAAATTTAAGACAGATTTTAAACATAAGAATCAGACTCAATAAGCAAAATTTAAGATCAAAAACTAAAAACAGATAAGGACTTTGACTCAATAAGCTAATACAAACTGGAATTAAGCTAAAATTAACTATTAAATAAGATAAAATCCTAATTAAATCAGACTGCATGAATCATATCTGTTTAAGACCTTTTTTTTAGCTAAATGCAACTTAAGTTTTAAGACTCAAAATTTGCTTTGACTTATTAAAAACTTAAAAACAGATTAAACTAACACTTTAATAAGCTAAATAAAACTGAATTTAACCTAAATTAAGCTAAGAAATGATCCCTAATGATTTGCAAACACAGACTCTTAAGCTTAAATATGCCTAACCTATTTAACATGACTGGTATTGATCTAAAGAAAACTAAGAGACGATTCAAAGTAAACTATTTCTTAACAGATGCATATTGATGCTCAAAGAACTCAAATTGATCACATAAATCATACCTCAAATTGCATTTTCAAGAAATTAATCAAATAAGCTAATAGGTGAAACCTTGAACTTGCAGACTTGAATTTTGACAAAATAGACTTCTAAACTTAACACACCTTCGAAACTAAAGACGAAGTCGAAAGACAATGACAATGGCTCAAGATCAAAGATCACACAGCATGAAAGAACAAGCCTACAACAAAGACAGAGACCAATATCACAAGAGCTTAACGATAAAAGCAATCTTATTTGATCTTATGAAGGAGTGTCATAATGAACTCACTTCAGGGGAGATTGTTAGCCTCAAAATATTGAGTCGAACAAAGAAGTTCGTTCATTAGGAATATTAGGTCTCGGTAATTTATTATTTATTTAATTAAATGTTGTATTAGGCTAGAACGGGGATCGGGCTCGTTAATTAATCTAATATTGTATGTGTATCGGGCTAAAGCCCAAGTCAATCCCGAGCCCATCCCACCTAGAAAGCCCACACGTCTCACTTAAGTGAAGTGGGTATATAAACCCTTTTCCACCAAGGAAAAGGGTGTTGGTCTCATTTGTATTTTGTGCAAGTAAATCAACCATCTCATTTTCTCTCTACTTTCTCTCTCTTGTTTCTCTCTCTAAAATTCTTTCATTATCTTCTCATCTTATTTTCTTGTTCAAATGGTGAAGTGAAGGTGATTACGGGTTCCGACATTTGGTATCACTCGCCACGGGTGAGTTTAGTGTTTTTGTTGTGACAACTTATTTTGAGCTTATTAGATACGACTTATTTTATTTGGTTTTTTTATCATTCGGATTATGTTTTTTTAAAAAGTGATTCTTACATTTTGTTTATGTTTCATTTCTTTTGTCAAATCTGTTGGGCTACAAATTTTGGGCTTTGAAATTGAGTGATTCAGTTTTGTTTACTAGTGCGTTCAAAATCTACACATTATGATTTACGTTGCATCTTTCTGTCTCAAAAAGCCACTAGCATCTCATTTTCGTACCTTATTTTAGTTAGGAAAACAGCCATGTCTGTTTATAGCTTATTTTAGATTGTTTTTCTATTCGGCTTATTCACACGAGTTTTGGTTTCTGGCTTATAAAGTTTTTTTAGCTTATTTGTAGTGTTTTTGGTGGATTATTTCTTGTGGCTTAAAGAGTGCTTGTTTTAAAAGCTTATTTAGTAGCTTTTTGTGGTCAAATTTTTCGTAGCTTATTATTGTCTTTCATAGCTTATTTGGAACACTAGTCGTAGCTTATTTTTTAGCTTCTTCGTGGCTGCTTCTTGTAGCAAAAACAACTTATTTTTTTAAAAACTTGTTTGTTGTACACGGTTTGATACAACAAGGAGAGACATAGATCCATCATTTTAGGGGAGTGTATGTCTGGGTTTTGTTGGTTTCTGTCACAAGACAAAGAACTGGTACAAGAGTACGTTTTGTTTGTTTGTGAGCGATTTATACATCGTTTCATTTTGGGCGAGTTATACACCAAAAGAGGGCGAAGTATACATTTCAAAAACAGGCGAACTATACAAGTTTTCTTGTGGGCGAACTATACATGTTTCTTGAAGGCGAACTATACGTTACTTAAGGCGAAATATACGTTTAACTGAGGGCGATTTATACGTTAAAGAAAAAAACGTAGGCGACTTATACACAAGACTAGGCCGATTTATACAACACGAAAAACAACTAAACGAGTTATACAAAAGCATAATAAGAAAAAACGTGTTCATTACGTGTAGTTTCGGTTTTTCGGGTTCGTGCTTCGGTTGCTCGTGGGTCTTCTAACATATATCATTATGATCGTGATCTTCCAACGATCATCGTAGTATATTTGGTTTTGGTCGACGATAACCACACCTGTCCGCGAGATGATTACAACATTCGTTTAATGTTTTAAACATTTCAACGAAGAAGACAACAGTCAAGGAGGGAAAACGTTTTGTTTATTAATCAAAATTCATAATTGGCAAAAACAGCCCCTGGACTTTATAACCAATTCACCATTCATCCTTTAGTTGCTCATTAACACTCATTGTTGAAATAATCTTACACCGTTAGTCCTTATTCTTATAAAACAGCCCGTTAGTCCTCAAAAGTGAATCGTGATTGCACCGTTTGTCCTTAATTGAGTTTTGATCAACCGTTAATCATTTTAAGTTGAAAGTTTGTGCACCGTTCGTCGTTTTTGCTCATTTTTTGCCAACAAAAGCTCAAGTTCATCAACTACAACAACGATTTCAACAACAATTAATCATTGTTTCACGGTTTTTTCTTGATTTTGTAAAATCCCGCGAAAGATTCCATTCTTTTCTCGGTTTAAATCAAAGACTTGTAAAATCCCGTGAACGTTAATTGACTTCAATCCACAACAACAATCACTTTACCTGCTTAAGATCCTACAAATCATTTTCACTTCACAATTTACGTTACAATGGAAACCAAAGATACTTTATCTTCGTGTTCGGATTCAGAGGAACAAGAGATACAACAACTGCAAAAGCAAGCAAAGATTTTAAAAGAAAACTCCTTGAACAAATTGAATGCACTCCAAACAACAACTCAACATCTCTTAAGTTCCAACAACTTAATGTACTACACGTATAGAGATGCTTTTCAAAGACTCTTTGAGGAAGACGAAAGAACTTTCAGGTCTGTGTTATCTCGAAACATACATAATTTAGAAAGGCAACTCAACAAAGAAACACTTCACGAGAAAGATTCCAATTCTGATCTACGTGTGATCAAAGTGCAGTTTGACAAGTTCATACATTCAAAAGTGTTAGAGCCTTTCAATTACAATTCATATGATCTAGAAACAATACGAGACTTCAAAGAGTACACTCACATGGAAGCTCAAACATTCAAGGAAACAATCATTCAAAACATAAACTCCATTGAGCAATGTATTGTTGAAAGAGCAAATCATGAACAAGAGCTTCAGAATGGGTTGAAAAGGTTGAATGAAAGAAAGTTGCAGATTCAAGAGTGCAAGGTTCAAGAAGCTAAAGCATCGGATGCTAGTTCGGGAGAAAAAGACTGCAGTAGGATTGTATCAGACAAAGGGAATGATCAAGGTTTAGAGAATCAAAGCAACACATCTGGTGATAACAACAGCAGGTCAAGGAATGAATGCAATGACAAAAGCACTTCTGGAGATGATACAGATGACCTTCCTATGACACATAACCAATGGTTGAGGTACCATATACTGCTGAATATAATGTGTTTGTTGTCGACACACAACATTTTGAGCAACCTGAATGCATTATTAACACATGTGTAGTGGAAAAGGTTGATTGCAATGTCATTCCTGATTCACCGGATATGTGTGATAATGAAATTCAGACTGACCATAATGTTGTAGAATGTGATGATGAGCGTGTTGCGCTTGCCAAATTAATTGCAAATTTAAAATGTGACATTGATGAAAACAAAACAATTCAAAAGCAATTAAAGAAAGCAAACGCATCATTGACTCAAGAATTAACTGAGTGC